>CAUZXS010003207.1:360000-490000 GCA_963585895.1 Sepioteuthis lessoniana | reverse complement strand
ATTTATGATTTGAGAAATATTTTTAGTGCAAGAATAACTTATTTTCAAGGTTTTCCTATTAAATATTTTATGTAATATATTATCTTGTTTAAAATGTTTACCTATCAGTCTCAAAAAATATTTACCTACATCTATATTTGCTAGTTTACAAAAAGTGGGGGTTAAACCATTTAATTTTCCTTTTTCTATTTTTATTTTTTTGATCGTAATTATTATTATCTTTAGTAATTTCATTTGTTATATTTTCTTTTAAATACCTAAAATCCTCCTTAAAACCATTATTTTTAAGGGCATCTATATATCTTTTACTACTCTCTTTGAAAATCTTTTCATTTGCAAATAGCTTACCCTATTCTTAAATTTACTGCTTTTGGGATTTTGCTTAATTATATTTTTAGGGTGATTGGAATTAACATTAATGTACGATGGGTTCTTGGATTTTATGAAAGGTTTATAAGAATTATTTGATAGATCTAAAGTCACATCCAAGAAATTGACTATTTTAATATTTGATGAGATTTCTATCTTATTGAATATTGAAGAAACGGCATCTTCATTATTAAGTTGTACTGATAGCGAAAATTCTCTTGAACCTCTTTTGCTGTTCATCTCTACTGTCTGTTGCTCTTGGCAGGTCCTCCAGAAGTCATCCAGTGTCCACACAAAGCTGATGAATAAAGGTCTTTACTCATCGGCATATATTAGAGTATCCATCCATGGGCACCCTCATGGTTTTGTTCTTACTTCACTGTTTATCTTATTTTGATGGTTTGTGAGATGGGAATTAAGTCGTTGTACAGCTGCTGTTTTGTAGGGTGCTGCTAACAGAATTTGTTCAAAACTGCTTGCTGAATTCTTGTTTATTTCTCTTGCGTTCTGGTTAGTGAATGCTTGTAATATTAAATAAAGGACAAACCACGATATGAGAGGAAATAGAGATATATTCTCAGGAAAAAGTATTTACAGTAGAGAGAGTATTAGTAGACAAGTACATAGGATTAGTGAATACAGAATAAAGATATAGTCCAACGATAGTATTGGCTTCCATTATTACGGTAGCAAGTAAGGTGATCTAGTGCAATCTCCAGTCTCCAACGCTCTAATACTATTCCTATAAGAAGCTGCTCTTCACCTTCTAGTCTGCCCTGGTATTAGTAGCTACTGCTGTATATGGCAGACAGACTAGTTCATTGTGTGGAAAAAGGTGGGTGATAACCAACAATTTCCCATCTAGCATTTTCTCTGAGTTTTTTTTATTAAAGTCTTGGTGGTGCAGTCATACAGTAGTACTACATCGCTATAGATTTGAATAATTAACTTTTTATTTCATCAGAGAGATTAGACTTCCTCATGGTCGATTATCTGTTAATAGCAATCTATGCCTTTTTTATGTGTTATATAAATCCAATATTGCTGCTGAGGTATATGAAACGGTTTACTAATTTAAAAGCCTAGTCATTTAATATTCAAAATTGATAAATTTAGTTTTATCAGAGTTGACATAGAGGCCAATGCCTCTTGCTGCCTGTTTATGAAGCAGACATTCAGTTTTAGTAAATGCAGTTGTATTTGCAAGAAGTGCCAGATCATCTGTGTAGTCTACATTTGTGTTAGTTTCTGTGGGACATTGCTTCTTGCCAATATATATATATATATATATATATATACATTAAATTAAGAATTTAACTCTAAAAGCATTTATGATCTGTGATATATTTACAGTGCTCTATATGTAAAAATGCCGAGCAATATTACATTTTTCAAGCATAAAATAGGATAATAATAAAAACAGGAAAAAAATTCATATTCCACATCAGTTTCTTGAGGATAAGAATTTTTATCCTGTTTTTATTCTTATCCTATCTTATAGTTGAAATATTATTTATATATATATATATACCAGGCCATTGGCTTCATGAGTAGAGTGTTTGCCAATGGTCCAGGAGACTGGGGTTCAATCCTAGGTCATCATACCAAAGACTCAAAATTCTATTCTCGCCGAAAGCAATATAAGAACACCAAATGCATTTTTTTTCATGTAACATCTAATGATGGTCATCATGTCCAGAAATAAATTCATGACAACATCAATGAAGTGAATTTTTTTCTTTTTCTTTTTATATAGGGTCCCGTGCTGATGGCGTGACTTGATGTTGATGATGATGATGAGTTTTATATAAAAAGAATTTTTTGGCTCTGCATGTTGAGTTTTGATGTATTTTTAATCCCTGATTAATTATATGTTGATAGCTGTTGATATTAAGCACTTAGGTTGGATACTCCTACCCGTGGATTTTTTCCTCAGATTATATATATATATATATATATATATATATATATATAAAATTAAATATGTACACATACATATATACTTGTGTATACCGGTGGGGAAATTTTAAAAAGTTGAGCTGAGTTTGGCACAAGCCCACAAAATTAGTGCATCCATTAACAAGAACAACTATTGACAAATCTTTACGCAATGACAAACAATAACTGCAACAATATATCAATATATATATATATGTGTGTGCATGTGTGTATGTGTGTGTGTATCTGTGTGTGTGTGTGTGTCTGTGTGTGTTTGTGCGTGTGAGTATATACATACATGTATATTTATAGACAGACAGACAGACAGACAGACTGAGATAGATATCTATGTAAAGAGATTAGTGTGTGATGTGTATATGGATTGTATCTCAAAATTTTAGGAAGGACTAGCCTTGATTTTGAAAATTTTATCAACATATTTGCATGTATATACCTGTTAAAATCATGTATACATGAAAACTTATTCCTTTTCGTGCCTGGTATAATGTAAAAAAATGTAGAAAATATCATCAGATGTCACCAAAACAGGACTGAAACCAACTGGTCAGTCTTTCAGATATCTGTTCAGAATTGACCTGAAAAGAAACCATTGACCAGATTGTTATGACATGTGGGCAGTTGGCATTACCTAAATCATTTGTAATAATCAAGTGTTTTTGTCATTTTTCTTGGAAAGTGAAAGAAAATCTTCTTTGTCTGGACATGTTAGCCTCCATTCAACAAATAAACACTTTGCTGGATATAGCAAAATATAATGCAGGATTTGTATTGAAAATGTAGTATTATCAATTATGCACACTCATACACACACACACACACACACACACAAATATATAGATACAAATGTACACATTTGTATGTATATATATATATTTAGATATATGTAATCATGACAGGAAATAGACACGGCAACAATAGTTTGTATCCTGAAAAAAGCTGAAAAAGGCTGTTTGCATTTCCTGTAGCGTTAATAGCCCTGGGAATGGTATGAATCCAATTCTCACTCCAGATATGGGTAAATAGTAGGGCACACTGAGCTCTTTAACCTTGTTATGACAACCAGTCTAGGAGAATGAAAACGGTAAATTCAAACCCCTTAAAATCTGTTTAAAAATTCTACCTTGTGCTGAATCCTACTCATGTTGAAGGGTTGGGTAAATACATTGATATATGTGTATGTTCATGTATATATATATATATATATATGTATATATACATATATGCACAAACATATATATATATATATATATATATATGGTGCATATGATAAGTTTGTAGACTTTTTTATATGGGCATTTAAAATTGACATAGACTCTTGAAAATTCAGTATGTTATTGCTATACATCTCATGAGATGACTGACCAATTTTCATGATTTCAGATTCAAATCAACAGCTACAGCAGCAATTGGAATACACCCTACTAAAGCCTGATTGTCACAGCTGGTGAATTTCAAAAATGCAATCTGACTCTTTAGAAGAACGATATGCAATAAAATTCTGTTTTAAACTTGGAAAAAATGCCACAGAAATGTATGAAATGCTTCAGACTGCTTTTGGACCGTCTTGCATGAATCGAGCATCAGTTTTTGAGTGGCATAAGAGATTCAAGAAAGGCAGGGAATCTATGAGGGATGATGAGAGGTGTGGGAGGAGTAAGGAAATCAGTACACTAGAGTTGATGGGCCAAAGGGTTAGAGTTAGGGTTACTATGCTGAGGTCTTAAGGGAGTTCAGGAAGAGATTCCTAGGGAAAAGGCCAGCACTCTTGAAATCGGGTCAGTGGCATTTCCACCAGGACAATGCACCAGTCCATAACTCCATCCTTGTCATAGACTATTTGACCAAGATGGGCATCAAGACAGTTCCTCAGCCTCCCTGTAGTTGAGACCTTGGTCCCTGTGACTTTTGGTTATTCCCAAAGTTCAGAGGCTGTCGTTATGAGACAATTGAGGAGATGAAAGAGGCTGTGACAAAGGTCATTGACACGCTCACACAAGAGGACTTCCATTGGGCATTCCAGAAGTTGTTTGAACGGTAGAACAAGTGCATTGCATCCGGAGGGGACTAGAGTTTCATGTGTGTACTATCAATAAAAGAGCCCATACAAAAAAAGTCTGGAAACTTATTGTATGCACCTCGTACATATATATATATATATATATATGTATCATGATCATCATCATGTCATGCCGCCCACATGGATATCCCTGACCTTATCTCACCATTCCACCCTATCGTTCATCGCCTCTGGCATGTCCTCAGGGCTACATCCCGTATCCTCACAGAGCTGCTGTATGTAGGTTCAAGCTGGTTGTCCGGCTTTTGCTTGGCCATATGAGGGGGTTCATAGGAGAACATCACTTATGAGCTTGTCCCTGCTTCTCCAGCAGTATCCTGCATGTCTGGTTCCTTTAACTTTGATAGTTTTCATAATGGGAGGTAGGTGGCCGTACTGCTGGTGCTTTGTGGGGTGTTGCCTCCAGGACTTGTTCAAAATTGCTCACAGCATTCGTGTGTAGTTGCCGTCAAGCTTTTTCTCCATCTGTTTAGTCAGCGTCCATGTAGTACATCCATATAGCAGTATCAACATGACTGCGGCTCGGAAGTGATAAATAAGGCGAGGACACATAAGAAGACCTAGACATGGCTAAGAAAGAGAAACCTCATGAGTTAAAATTGAATCTTTTTAATACCAGCACAAAATAACACTATAAGGACCAATTACATTAAAGAAACAATTTATAATATGAAACAGAATAGCAAGTGTAGGTTATGTGAAGACAGAGATGAAACAATTAATCACATAATAAGAAAATGCTGCAAACTAGCTCAAATAGAGTACAAGGCTAGGCATGACTGGGTGGGAAAGGTGATCCCCTGGGAATTATGCAAGAGATTGAAATTTGGCCATCCAACCAAATGTACATGCACAAACCAGAATCAGCCCAAGAGAATGCAATGGATAAAATTCTCTGGGATTTTGATATACAAATGGATCACCTAATCCCTGCCAGAAGACCAGACCTATTGTTAATTGAAAAAAAAAACATCTTACGCTCTAGTGGATTTTGCCATTCCAATGGATCACTGAATGAAAAAAGAAAGTGAAAAGATTATCAAATACTTAGACCAAACCAGAGAACTAAAAAAACTGTGAGACATGAGGGTGACAGTAATACCAATTGTAATCGGTGTACTTGGAAAAGTCCCCAAATGCTTGGAAAAAATTGGAGGAAATGGAAATCAGAGGAAGAATTGCGACCATCAAGACCACAGCTTTGAGAAGAGACCCACAGAACTGAAGAGACTTGCTGTCACTCAGACCCCAGGGAAAGACCACCAGCAACTGATGGTATGAAAAACTTGCAAACAGTAAAATAATAACGGCAATAATAATAATAATAATAATATACTGACTAATAAAAGTGTGATAAGATTGAGCAGCTCAAATTTACACAAAATTCAGGAGTTTTATTCATATTCCAACATCTATTGACTTTTATCATCACCAGCAATGATACCTACTATATGAAAATAAAACATCTATTAACTTTGTAATAGTTCTTTATCTATGTGTGACACCAAATCTAAAAATAGAAAAAGACCCACATGGGTCATAATTTCCTGAAAAAAACTGTTCCCTCTTTTTCCAAGTGTTTGTGAGTATAAGTAAAGTTGACAACAGTAGTCAAGGGCGACCCAAAGGCTTTGTTTTCAATAGCTACTACTCCAAGGTGTAATGGAGGGTGTAACTCCTTTCCCTGGATTGCTCCACTTTACCCTTGATACATACCTTATAATGCTGAGTGTTAAGCTAGGAGGTATCAAGTGCCACTTTTTGAGTTTTTGGTATAACTCAACCTAGGATTGAACCCCAGTCTCCTGGGCCTTTGGTGAACACTCTACTCATTACACAAATAAGTTAACTAACCCTAGTCAAGTATTTATTTTTAATGTTTACTTTTGTGTCATTTCTGAAATTCCTAAGAGGATTAAAATTATTTAACATCATGAAATCTTTAGGTTGACACTTTTAGTATATCTGTCTTCTGAGACTGCAAGACTGCTACTGACAAATGCTACGGATTTTCATCTATTTATACTCTCTATAAATAGATGAAAATCCGTAGCATTTGTCAGTAGCAGTCTTGCAGTCTCAGAAGACAGATATACTAAAAGTGTCAACCTAAAGATTTCATGATGTTAAATAATTTTAATCCTCTTAGAAATTTCAGAAATGACACAAAAGTAAACATTAAAAATAAATACTAAAACATTTGCATATGCTGTACACATACAAAAATCAATAATCCCACAACATATTTTTATAAACTATTACTCAATGACCCCCACCCAGCCAATTTATATGAAAATACATTGTTATTTATTTTGTCATTTTATCTACTAGCTTTAATCAAAAGTTTTGTAATATTTTGGTATATGCAAGTTTGTGGCATGTATATCACATAACCAAAGGAGTTGAAGCCGTAGTAGGTTTTGTTGGGTTGGGTGGGGGTTTATAGCATATCAACTATTGTCGATTATTTAATGCCAAATCCTATCTATTGATATATATTAGATATATATAGAAATTGGTGTGGTTGGGTTTTATAGCATATCAACCATTGTAGATTATTTAATGCCAAATCCTATTTATACATATACATATGAAATATGATTTGCCAACACATTTTGTTGAAGACATTTTTAGATGAGTCTGAGTTCATTTTTTTGAACACAGTTAAATGGTTTCAAGTATTTCATCTAATACGAATATTACTATTGATTATCAATCATTTGTTTGCGCAAAGTTAAATGGTTTGAAGCAAGTATTGCTATTTAGCACTGATTATTCTATTCAATACTATTCATTGGTTTGCATATAGTTAAATGGTTTCAAGTATTGCTATGTATCACTAAAATTTCAATTAGACAATCATTTGTTTACCCAGTTCATTGGAATAATGGTTAGAGTGTTCACCAAAGATCCGGGAGACCTGGGTTCAATCCCAGGTCAGGTCATACTAAAGACTCAAAAAAAGGGTTAGGGTTAGGATTAAAAATGGTACTTGAGGCCACCTTGCTTAACACTCAGCATTAAAAGGTACAGATCAAGGGTAAGCAGAGCAATCTAGGGAAAGGAGTCGCACCCTCCCTTACACCTCTGTATAGTAACTATTGAAAAGGGAACTGTCAGGTCACCCTTGACTAGGGTTAGTTAACTTATTTGTGTACAAACTGTTAAATGATCAAACAGTTCTATTTCTAACAATTCAATTTAGCTTAAGTCATTTGTTTGTACACAATTTAAATGCCAAACAATTCTATTTGACCCCGAGGTGTTACCATTTTGGGTCAGAGTAGACCTGGGAGCAATGGCAATGAAGGAGTACTCCACATTCCCTAAAGCTCTGGCATTACTGGAGCCTCACCATCAGATTGTTTAGTGACATATCCAGGACACTTGTTGGAGAAGTCTTACCCCTCTGCAGAGATGCAGTTGGTGTATTCTACAGCCTCAGTCAACTGGTCTACCATAGTAGGTGCCCACTGGGGATGGTAATATCATGATATTTGGTTTACTAACATTTTGTCCATTTCTTCCTTTTGTGCGTGATTTGAAAGCCATGCAGATCAATGTACAACATAGTTTAATTCGGGAATTTATGTTTTATGAGTTTAAACAGCACCATAATGCTACAGAATCAACCAAAAACATTTGTTGAGCCAAAGGTAAAGATGCAGTTAATCACAGTAACCAGATAGTTCAAGAAATTTTGCTTTGGTTATAAGAACCTTATTGATCAGACAAGGTCAGGTAGGCTTGAAACCCTGAATTCTGAGCCTGTGCTTCAAACCACAGAGGTAAATCAATTGAGTTGCAGATGGTGAGTATCAGGCAAACTCAGCATCTTAGAGTCCTGTGTAGTTTGTCACCTTCACGACCTCACCAAAAGTATCAAATGGTGCTAAACTGTATCTCGTGTTACCAAAATATTGCAAAACTTTTGACTCACTTTCATAGCTTGCTTCTTACAGAGGAGAAATGTCTGAATTTGTTCAAATGGGAACTAAATTATGTTCTGCACATTAAAAATACATTATTAATACAAGAAGTTTTCCCTCTACTTTTTTTTTTCACCTTATTTTATTTCTATCTCATAGAAATAAACAGCAAAAAAAGCTAAGTTGTTTCTTTTTAAAAATAGAGTTTAGAAAATGCTGAAAAGTTGAGGTAATCTGTAGAATTAATCTAAGGAACTACAAGAATAATCTTCTGAAGCAAAAATAAAGACTGTCCTTTCTTGATTCTAATATTGTCTCTGAATTCTCCAGGGCTTTTTAAAAATATATTTAACTGGATTCATCATCATCATCATCATCATCATCATCATCATCATCATCATCAAGGCATGTTGCCAATATATATTCTCTTCACTCTCTCTCGCTTTCTATTCCTGTCAGCTATTGTTCCTGTAAGTCTTCTAGATGGGCCTCAGTGTCTGCTCTGAGCTGATGAATATGTTTTTACTGGTTGGCCAACACTGGTATATCAATGTGTAGGAATCCCTGATGGTTGATATGCAAGGATGACTTTGGCATTAAACAACCCATGAAGGTTGATATACCATTAAACAATGAAACTAAACCAGATCAATATCATCATCAAGTAATGTTGATAGCACAAAATCCTTTGACTCTCTCTCTCTCACCATCCATCCCTATCATTTATTGCTCCTGGCAGGTTCTCTTGATAACATTCCTTGTCTGTATAGAGCTGATGTTTTTAAGTCTTTGCAGGTCAACCAACACTGGTGTGTCCATATGTAGGAGTCCACAGGAGAACATTGCTTACGAGTTTGTCTTTACTTCTCAAGCAGTTCCGAGCATTGTTTGTTCCTCTTATTTGGATGGCTTGTGAGATGGGAGGTAAGTAGCTATACAGTTGCTGTTTTGTTGGGTGCTGCTTCCAGGATTTGTTCAAAACAGCATGCAGCATCATTGTGTAGTCTTCATCTAGCTTTTTCTTTTAACATTTCATTAGAGTTTAAGTGGTGTGACTACACAGTAGTATTGACACAGATTCAATTTGGAAGAGTCCCCATTTTATTTTATCAGAAGGATCAGCTTTTTAAATGGTCAGTAACCTGTTAACCGCAGGCTAAGTTTTATCTATATATTGAAATTGCTTTCAGTTGATGAGATGTTGCAACCAAGGTATATAAACCAGTTTATTAATTACAGAAGCTTGCCATTTAATGAGGAAATAGCTCCATCTTGATTAAAACATATGAACTCTGTTTTATCTGATTTGTTAGAGACAAGATTACAAAACGTGTAAGTATTTGTGTCAGTGTATGCATCAACTTTGTTTTCTACTAGTTGTTCAAACAAACGTATCCAATCAAATTTATCATAATTTTTAAACAGGTATGTTTGACATAATTTTTAAATGGGTATGTTTGACTAATTGACTAACAGGTATTACCTCTCTGGATCAGTGTGGACCTGAAAGTAAGGACAATGAAGGCTACTTCACACTTCCTTAGAGATCTGAAGACTCAGTGTCACATGCATTTTAATGTCATATCTAGGTCACCATTTTCTTTTTTTTTTTGCCCCCTCTGCAGGGAATATAGTTAGCAGATTCTAAACCCAGCCGACATGACCCAAAGATTCAGTATCTGTGATTTTAATTCTTTTTATGGAGAAATTTTCCCACTACTCATGATATTAATTAGCTT
Organism: Sepioteuthis lessoniana; assembly: GCA_963585895.1. NCBI lineage: Eukaryota > Metazoa > Mollusca > Cephalopoda > Myopsida > Loliginidae > Sepioteuthis > Sepioteuthis lessoniana. The sequence goes on along the minus strand of CAUZXS010003207.1, from coordinate 479,927 downwards.
CATCTTCTTTCTTTTAATTTCTTACATGTATGTCATTGAGGTATGTCATTGGTTATTTAACGCCAAATCCATTTTTATGCAAACAGTCAGTTCTATACTCTGCATTCTCCAAAGCTCCAGCATTACTGTAACCTCACCATCAGTTTGTTTAATGTCATATCCAGAACACTCATTGGTGGGGGTTCTTACCCCTCTGCAGAGGTACAGTCAGTTTATTCTACAGCCCCAGCTGACTGGGCAATATACAGAGTTAATGTCAAAACAGTTTTATTTCAGATAAATCAGTTTTGCAGTTTAGAGGTCTAACAGTTCTATTTTGAGCAATTCAGTTTAGCATAAGTACGCAGTTTAGATGTCAAAACAGTTCTATTTTAAACAATTCAGTTTAGCATAAATACACAGTTTAAATGCCAAAAACAGTAAACTAAAACCACGGTTTAGTTCTATTTAACCCATAGATAGAACCCTTATCAGGTGCTACCACTCCAGGCCAGAGTGGACCAGGGAACAATGGTAATGAAGGGGTACTCCGCATTCCTCAAAGCTCCAGCATTACTGGAGTGTCACCATCAGATTGTTTAGTGTCATATCTTGGACACTCAATGGGGTGTCATACTCCTCTGCAGGGGTACAGTCGGTGTATTCTACAGCCCCAGTTGACTGGGTCATAATGATAATGATAATAACAACAAGTATATATACATGATATCCTCATTTTGAAAGTAAGATTTGTTTTAATACTTGACAATTGACAAATCAATTTCTTTTGTAATTTGAAATGCATTTCTTTGCAAAATTATTAGCAATACACTTGGATTATACAAAAAAATAATCCTCTTCTACTAGTAATGCCTATCCAAATTACTGACCATTGACAATCCCTTTGTACCTGGGGGAAAAGTCCCTATAGTATAATGGCTATAATGGACAGCAGCATCAAAGTAAGCAAATATGAACTCCAGTTATGTTATTACATTCACTTTCAGACTAATACCCTTCGGAAAGGTAGGAAATCCCCTACCCCCACTGTCAACTATAGGTTAAAAAGTATCACTGCATTTCTGTTACAAGGATGGCTTTGGCATTAAACAAACCTTGAAGTTTGATATGCCATTAAATAAAGAAACCAACCAACCAAAGTTTCTCTCAGATTTTTGGTGTATATTACCTCAGTTCTTATTTTATGTAATATTATATGTTGATGGTAATTGCATTTGAGAAGGCACCCATCTCCTTACTTCCTTTAAATGCTACTTAGGTTTATGTCTCAAAAGATATATATATATATATATATATATATACACACACAAACACGCATATATATATATGTATACATACATTCATTCATACACTCGCCAACCGGATAAGCTGGGGCTGTTGAATACCTCAACAGCATCTCTGCAGAGGGTTAAGAAAGATCCCCACAATGAGTGTCCTGGATATGACACAAAACTACACCTGATGGTGAGGTTCTAGTTTTCAAGCTTTTGGGAATGTGAAGTACCCCTTCATTGCTATTACTCCCAGGTCCAATCTGACCTAGTGTGTCAGTACCTGTGAGGGTCACATCTATTGGTCAAATAGAATTATTCAATCATTTACTATCCTTGAAAACATTTAACTGTGTTAAAACAAATGGCTGATGTTGGATTGAATTATTTGTGTTGAATTGCAATACTTGCAACCACTTAACTGTGTGCAAACAAATAATTAGTATTAAATTAGATATGAATACTATTTAACTGTGATTAATAGAACTATTTGTGTTAGCAATTCTTGAAATTATTAGACTGAGTGCAAAAAAATGAGCTCAGGCTCATTTCAAAATAATCTTACCAACAAACTATTTACTTACAAATCATATATATTTAATATGCATCAGCATGATTTGGCATTAGATAACCAAGAAGGTTTGATATGCAATAAAATACTATCAACCAGCTAACCAACATCATACGCAAGCTTATATACATATATATGTATCATTCTCTCTTTTTTGCACACACACACACACACACACACACACACACACATAAACACAAGCATATGCACGCACACAAATAAACACATGCACACACTCTACACATAAACACAAACACATGCATACAGACACACACATAAATACAAACATATGCAAACATACACATGCACACAAACACACATAAACTTAAGCACACACATACACACACCCACTCACACACAAACACAAAGCCATGCGTAAACACACACACACACACACACACACACACACACACACACACACACACACACACAAAAGCACAAACTTATACATACATACACACACACATAAATACAAGCACACACACACACACACACACACACACATATAAACACAAGCATAAATATGCATCACATGCCCGTGGTGTAATGGTTATTGTCGTGGGAAATGGACACGGCGACACGAGTTCAAATCCTGCACAAAACTGATTGCATTTCACATAGCACTAATACCCTTGGGAAAGGTATGAATCCAATTATTCTCCCTCCAGCTATGGGTAAATAGTAGGACAGACTAGGTTCTTCAGCCTTGGTAAGGCAACTAGTCTAGGAGAAGGAAATCTCTGAATTAAAACCTGTTAAACTCCGCTTAAAAATTGACCTTGTGTCATATCCTGCCCAAGCGGAGGGGTTGGTAAATAGGATAAACATGTATACACACACTCATATACAGACAAATGCACATCGCACACAAATATCTACTCACCCACCATCTATTTTAATGAAAATTTAATTTTTTCAATCCTTGGTCTGTTGTGTCATACCAAAGACTCAAAAAATGGAACTTGATTTCACCTTGCTTAACACTCACCATTATAAGGAATGTATCAAGGGTAAAGTGGAGAAATCAAGGGAATGAAGTAGCGCCATCCCCGACACTTCAGTGTAATAGCTATTGAAAGGAGAGCCTTCAAGTCACCCTTGACTAAGGTCGCCAACTTTACTTATTTCTTGCAGAACATTAGGAGATTGAAACATTTTATTAGCTATTATTCATTGAAATTCGATAACCAAAAATATGAATATACGTGGTGCATTCAATAAGTTTCCAGACTATTTTGTAAAGGCATTTAAAATTGTCGATTTCAGGTTCAAGTGAACAGCTACAGCAGGAATTGGAATACACCCTACTAAAAGTCGGGGAGACTGGGGTTCAATCCCAGGTCGGGTCATATGAAAGACTTTAAAAATGGTACTTGATACCTCTTTGCTTAACACTCAGCATTATAAGGTACGTATCCAGGGTATAGTGGAGCAATCTGGGGAAAGGAGTAGCGCCATCCCTTACACCTTGGTGTAGTAGCTATTGAAAAAAGAGCCTTCAGGTCGCCCTCGACCACAGTTGCCAACTTTACTTTACTTATTTATTGAAAATACTGTTAACCCAAATAGAGTGTACTTAAGTGACATTGTTATTGAAGATAACAGACAAAAAAGTTTGTTATGCTTTTTTTACGTTTCTTTTCTTTTTACATGAGTTGTCTTAACAACAAATCAAAATTATATAAGAATTGTCCTAAGTTCCTAAAATCTGCAAATACATTAACTTCCCATATGGAAGTTAGACCTGACCGATAAAATGAAACACAGTTTCTTCCAAGCAGCGGTCGTATCGATACTGCTATATGGATGCACTACTTGGACACTAACAAAATGGCTGGAGAAAAAGCGAGATGGCAATTACACAAGAATGCTGCGAGCAATACTGAACAAGTCCTGGAGGCAACACCCCACAAAGCACCAACTATACAGCCACCTACCTCCTATCACGAAAACTATTTAAGTTAGACAAACCAGACATGCAGGACACTGCTGGAGAAGCAAGGACGAGCTCATAAGTGATGTACTCCTATAGACCTCCATATATGGCTGAGCAAAAGCAGGATGACCAGCTCGAACATACATAAAGCAGCCATGTGAAGATACGGGATGTAGCCCTGAAGACCTGCCTGAGGCGATTAATGATAGGGAGAAGTGGCGAGAGAGGGTCAGAGATACCCGTGCTGGTGGCATGACATGATAATGATGATGATTACTATGGCTATATATATTTTTCAAAGATTAGATCTTGTCAGTTTTGAAGCTGGTTTGAATTTAGAGTTTTCTTTCTCTTAGACTGGCTACCTTATCAAAGCTAAAGAACTCAGTCTGCCGAACTATTTACTCGTAGTTGGGGAGAGAAAAAATGGATTCCTGCCCAGCGTAAAGTAAAATACAAACAGCCTTGTCCAGAATTTGAACTTTGATTCTATTTCCTATGATAATAACTATTGTATTAAGTGCACCTGTTGCAAAAGGTAGGTCTACAAAGAGAGGAAGAGAAAAATATAGTATCCATTCTTAAGTTCATGTATAAAAGTTCTTTCATTGATTTTAGTGGTGAAAGGCAAAGATTAGTATAGCAGTGGTAATAGTCTCTAACTCACATGCATCATCAAATCTTTAAAAAAATGTCCATGTGTGTCACCAAATCTACAAATAGAGAAAAAACAGAATGTGTTATGCTTTTCAGAAAGAAATTTTCCCTATTTTACTGTCCATTTGGTTTCTTTGGTTTCTTTATTTAATGGCATATCAACTCTTTTTAGGTTATTTAATACCAAAGCCATTCTCCTAGAAGAACAGTAGTGGTACTATTTAACCCATAACTGGGAGGATAAGGGGGTTCATATCTTTCGCAAGGGTATTTGCCCGAAAGTGAACGTAAAATCACGACTGGAGTACGAACTCGCTTACTACGATTCAGCAGTCCATCGCTTTAACCATTACACCATGAGGACCCCCCACTTTACTGTCCAAAAGCTTGTGATTATAACTAGACCAAGATCCTTTGTACTAGCCTGTAGCATCTCCTGTAGTCTTAGACAGAAGACAAAACAAAAGAATCAGCTCCCAAATCACCACCAAAAGGTAAATAAGTTTTGTCTCCAAAGAAATTTCAGGACCGATAAGCAAATAAGCATTTTAAAAGGAATGCTTAAACATTTATGTACAATGTAAAAATACAAAGATTAATACTTGCACAACAATACTTTTGAATGCTGTTGTTTATAACCAAAGGTAATATATAAAAAGACATCATCTGTTTTAACTCAAACTGGGGCTGCAGAATACACCGATTGCTTCTCTGCAGAGGGGTAAGACTCTCCCAACAAGTGTCCTGGATATGACACTAAACAATCTGATGGTGAGGCTCCAGTAATGTTGGAGCTTTGGGAAATGTGGAGTATTCCTTCATTGCCATTGCTCCTAGGTCCACTCTGGGCCAGAGTGGTAGCGCCTGATAGGATCCTATCAATGGGTCAAATAGCACTAAATTGTGTACTTATACAAAACTGAACAGTTTGAAATAGAACTATTTTTGACATTTAAACTGTGTTCTTATGCTAAACTGAATTGTTTAAAATAGAACTGTTTTGACATTCAAACTGTGTACTTATGTTAAACTGATTTGTTTGAAGTAGAACTGTTTATATGTATAAAAATGGATTTGGCATTAATAACCTATTATGGTTGATATGCCATAAAACCAAACCAAACCAAAATATCTTTATTGTTTTATTTCTGTTTGTTCAACAATATGAGATAGTTTTCATCTTCAAAGTAAAAGACACCGCTACATAAATCAAATTATACGGCCCACAAATTTGTTTTAATTTACTTTACTTATATATATTGATATTAATAGATATACAGTCAATGACGAAATTATTCGTATACCCATCAATTTTGAATATTTTTATTTCTTTCTCAGAATCTTATGCTTGTCTGATGCCAGGTTTTTTGTCTGTTAATAAGTACAAACAAAAAAAGAAATATAAAATTCAATTTTAAGAACAAGAGTACAGATACAACAAATTTGACAGACGAACTATTCAAAATAATGAAAGACAAAATTATTAGTACAGTAGAAAATATCATTTTGAATTGATTGATTTGGGTAAGAATAATCTAGTTTGGTTTGGTTTTATTGGATATCAACCATTGTAGGTTATTTAGTGCCAAACCCATTTATATATATATACAAACAGTTCTATTTCAAACAATTCAGTTTAGCATAAGCACACAGTTTAGATTTATTTGACCCATAAATAGGACTCTATCAAGTGCAACAACTCTGGACCAGAGTGGACCTGGGAGTGATGGCAATAAAGGAGTTCTCTGCATTGTGTAAGTATGAGTGATTCACATATTTATTTTTTCAGTGAAATCTTCTAGAATATTTTTGTAAGAGAAAATTTAAGAAGAGAAAAGAAAGAATGGTAATATCTAAAGAAAATGTTAAAAAAACAAAAAACACACACACACACACACACACACACACACACACACACACACACACATATATATATATATATATATATATATATATATATATATATATATATATATATATGCACCTGCTTACCTACCTTCATATGTAAATACATACAATGAGACACATTTTGATCACAAATATTCACTCTATAATGTATAATTTGCATGATTGATATTTACCTCTGAATTAAGTGAATTGACAAGGGAGGTGATCATGTTGAAAATTGCTTTTACTATCATTTGTTGACAGAATTTACGGAATCATCAAAATATTCTGAGGGAATCCTTGAAAAATGATAGTCTTCTTTTTGATGTAGACTTCAAAAGATACACACAAATACATACATATATATATATATATATATATATATATATATATATATATATATATAGTGCAATTAGAAGGAAACTCAAACCTGGTTAAGTTGTCATTATAAATTCATTTTGCCGGAGAATATTCTCCATCTCGTCAGATGACTCTTTACATGTTAGACTTGAGATTGCGTAACAGCAAATGTGGAATTACAGTTCATGTGTGTACGAGAAAAAAAAAAATTTAGATTCTCAGGCGAGGGTAAAGGGTGTCAAAACAATAGGTGTTAGAAACATTAAGTAACAAGAGCAGGGTGTTCCTGTAGGTCAACCCATCCCAATTTGAGCACATGCCAGGAGTCCCATCGCTGATGAGATTTTCTAAATTATCCATGAGAATGATTCAATAAATAAGGGAAATCTTTTTTTGGAAAAAAAAAAGTCTTTTTTTCAGAATTTTTTCTATAAATGTGAAAACTGCATTGTTTAGAATTGGTTTATTGCAAAAATTATTTTAATCTCACAAAAATATTTGTTTCGAGGCTATTCAAAATGGTGGCAAATCAAACAAAGTGCTCCTTGTTTGAACAGAGGTCTCTCATCAAATTCTTGGTGGCTAATAAGTGCAAACCCTGTGAAATTTACAGAAGAATCTGTGATGGATATGGAAAAGCATGTTTTAGAAAAAAAATCTTTACAAATGGGCTAAACATGAGTTAACTACAATGGGCCTGGGTAGAAAAGACAGTCTATGGAGTGGAATCACATTAACTCTCAGATAAAGAAAAACTTCTGGGCACAACAGTCGGTAAAGAAGATCATACCAACAATTATCTGAGACATGAAAGGACCCATCACTATTGATTTCCTTGAAAAAGCTGGGACTATAAATAGAGCTTCTTATTGCCAACCCATTAGGTAAAATTCACCTTATTTCTTGAATGACCCTTTTAGTTCTAACTATATATTTTGGCTTTTAGTTCTGAAGGTTTTGTTACTTCTGCTGGAGTCTGTCAGAATTTTTTGGCCAGTATTAAATGTCCTTTGCATTCTGGAAGGAAGCATAAAAGGAAATTTGGATTAAAAAGAGATAAAATGTCTACAATAATGTTATCAAGGGCCAAGTGAATTCATTTCAACTATGGAACATCTTATTGGCATACAGAGATTATAAATATCTACTGGGATAAATAAAACCCATTAATTGGCAGAAGAAAGAGGTGGACCATACTACAGAATAGAAAAAAGAAGATATAGAAATATATAAAAGTAAAAAAAAGATAAAAGCTGTCCCCATGAAGAAAGAAAGAAAGAAAAAGTGAGGGGGAAAAGAAATGGAAAAGAAGAAAAGAAGCAGCTGTCTTCAATTATAAAAATGAAAGATTAAAAGATTAAAGAGAGAGAGAGAGAGAGAGAGAGAGAGAGAGAGAGAGAGAGAGAGAGAGAGAGAGGGAGAGAGGGAGAGAGAGAGAGAGAGAAAGAAAATATAAATAAGAAAAAAGAGCAAAAAATACCTCTTGCCATCAATAGAAAAAGTAAGCTGACAGATTGATAGATAAATATGAGCAGAATGATAGATATCAAAATATAAATAGATATGTAATAGTTGTGTGTGTGTCTGTGTCTGTGTGTATATATATATATATATATATATATATATATATATATATATATATATATATATATATATATATGTGTGTGTGTGTGTGTGTGTTTGAGCAACAGCACATAAACAAACACACTAACATTCAAATGTACACAAACTTAGGCACACATACACACAAATAACCCCCACTTCTAACATTACCAAAACAAAAAAATTAACCATATTAATTGATCTTTTTTTGAAAATCTTTCACTCGGTTTGATGAATGCATAAAGGTTTGGTTTGGTTTGTTGGGTTTTATGGCATATCAACCTTTGTAGGTTATTTAATGCCAAATCCATTTTTATGTAAATAGTCTGTTCTTTTTAAAACAATTCAGTTTAGCATAAGTACACAGTTGAATTGTCAAAAACATTTCCATTTCAAACTATTCAGTTTAGTCAAACAATTCATTTTAGCATAAGTATGCTGTTAGTTCTATTTAACCCATATATAGGGCCCTATCAGGTGCTACCACTTCGGGCCAGAGTAGACCTGGGAGCAATGGCAATGAAGGGGTACTCCGCATTCGCCAAAGCTCCAGCACTGCTGGAACCTCACCATCAGATTGTTTAGTGTCATAGACAGGACACTTATGGGGGGGGTCTTACCCCTCTGCAGAGGTGCAGTCAGTGTATTCTATAGCCCCAGCTGACTGGGCAAAATGTATAAAGCATGAAACCCAGGGTCACAGACGCCACCATGTAAGATATATATATATATATATATATATATATATATATATATGTATGTATGTGTGTATGTGTTTGTGCCTATGTGTATGTGTTTAGAGAGAGAGAAAAAGAGAGACCAAAAGTGAGAGGGAGAAGCAATATCTAATGGTTGTTTGGCTAGTTGATTTTATGTGGTCTCAACCCAAATTTAGCCCAGCAGAGCTATAAGACCCCACACCAATGAGTGTCCTGTTTATGACACTAAAGCATGTGATGGTGAGGCCCAGTTCTGGAGTGCTCTTTTATTGCCGTTACTCCTTAGATTCACTCTGACCTGGAGTGGTAGTATCTGCTTGGGTCCCAACTGTTGGTCAAATAAAAATATTTGATCATTTTCAATTACTTGATACCATTTAACTCTGTGCAAACAAATAACTCATGATAAATTGAATTATTTGTATTACATCGCAATACTTGAAGCCATTTGACTGTGTTCAAAATGAATGAACAATGTTGCATAGTTTTATTAATATTAAATAGCAATACTTGAAGTAATTTAACAATGAGTTCTGGATCAATTAAAAATGTTGCCCTTCAAACAATTTCATTTACAAATATTTTATATTCAATGTATATAGTTATAAGCAGGATTTTGCATGTGAGTGTATACATGTTTGTGTGTGTGTTTGTGTGTAATAACAGTGTGTGTTAATGTTCACTTGTGTATGATAATATGTATTGATTAAGGCTTAGTAAATAAGTAACATTGAAAAGAATAAAAAAAAACAGGAGGAAAAAAATTGAGGTAACATATTTTTTTTTAATATTCTAAAAAACTAATGATAAAATTGATGATAAAAAAATATTCAAATTAAGTTTTTGATTTTTGTTTTATTTGGTACGATAAAAAAAATTTCTACTATCCATTATTAAGTTGAATATATATATATATATATATATATATATATATATATATAATATATATATATATATATCCAATCAGTGTCCAAAGACTATGGGTGTGGACTATTCATGCATAGAATATATGTGGGATTTCACATAAATCTATGGGAGTGCTTGATGTATGTTTATAGTTATATATTCCTTTTCAGGTTTATTATAAGAAAACTCACATACTGAACTTATACAATGAGTTTTCTTCCTGTTAAAATATATATATATATATATATATAATATATTATATATATTATATATATATATGTGTGTGTGTGTGTGTGTGTGTGTGTATGTGTGTGTGTGTGTGTATGTGTGTGTGTGTGTGTATGTGAGTGCATGTATGTTTGTGTGTAATAACAGAGTGTGTTACATGTGTATAAGAATATATATATATTCATATGTGTATATTTGTGTGTATGAGTGTGTGTGTGTGTGTGTGTGTGTGTGTCTATTTGGCTGTGCTAATTTTTGCATATGTGTATGAGAACATGTCTATTAATGTGTGTGTGTATTTAAAGTGTATGCAAATAAGATTTGTATGTGTTGGTTTGGTTTTGATTTAATGAATGGCATATCAGCCTTCATGGGTTATTCAAAGCCATCTGTGTAGAAGAACATCAATAGTACTATTTAACTCATAGCTGGGAGGGGATAAGGGCAGGGGTCTTACCTTTCCCGAAGGTATAAGCATGAAAGTGAACTTGCTTACCCTGATGTTCGTGTCCAGCAGGTCAGCTTCGACACCACTATACCATTTGTGTGTGTGTGAAAAATGTATGTGTATTTGTACATGTGTGTTTTGCTTGTTTGGGTTTTTATGGCATATCAACCTTTGTAGGTTATTTAATGCCAAATCCATTTTTATGCAAATAATCAGTTCTATTTCAAACAATTCAGTTTAGCATAAGTACACAGTTTAATCGTCAAAAACATTACTATTTCAAACTATTCAGTTTAGTCAAACAGTTATAATTCAACTAACCCAGTTTAGTATAAATTATAGTTTTGTTTACATGCAGTTAAATGTCAAAATAATTTTATTTCCAACAATTCAGTTTAGCATAAGTACGCAGTTTAGTTCTATTTGACCCTTACAAGGGGCCCTATCAGGTGCTATCATTACGGACCAGAGTGGACCTAGGAGCGATGGCAATGAAAGGGTGCTTTGCATTCCCCAAAGCTCTAGCATAACTGGAACCTTACCATCAGATTGTTTCGCGTCTTATCCAGGACACTCATTGTGGGTGGGGGTCTACCCTTCTTCAGAGGTGCAGTCAGTATATTTCTACAGCCTCAGCCAACTGGGCAACATGTTTGTCTATAGCATTTGTATGCATGTTAACCATATTTACCAACCCCTCCGCTTGGGCAGGATATGACACAAGGTCAATTTTTAAGCAGAGTTTAACAGGTTTGAATTCAGAGTTTTCCTGTCTCCTAGACTAGTTGCCTCACCAAGGCTGAAGAACCTAGTCTGTCCTACTATTTACCCATAGCTGGAGGGAGAATTATTGGATTCATACCTTTCTCAAGGGCATTAGTGCAATGTGAAATGCAATCGGTTTCGTCCAGGATTTGAACTCGTGTCGCCGTGTTCATTTTCCTATGAAGATAACCATTACACCACGAGCACCTCCATGTGCGCATATTAACATTTGCTTATGAATGTAGATGTTCACGTACATATATTTGTGTGTATTTGTTGTTGGTTGGTTGCTGGATTTGGCGGCATGTTATCCAGCCAAGATTTATTTCATGCACAATAGACATATGTACTATATGTATACATGTGTGTATATCTGGGTATGTTAATATTTGCTTGTGTAAATGAGAACGTGTCTATCCATGTGTGTGTGTTTGTGTGGTGTAGTATTTTTGTATGAGTTAATGTTTTCTTGTGTGAGAACATGTATGTTCATGTGTGTGAATTTTGTATGTGTCTATGTAAAAATAGAGAAAAGAAGGTTAGGGTGGGTGTGAATTTAAAAAAAAAAAAAAAGGATAGGAAAAAAAGAAAAGAAAAATATAATTCAAGCCATAAGAAAAAAGAAAAGAAACATTATTACTCAGAGAAAGTGATGGAATAAAAAAATAAAGAATAAAAACCAGCTTAAACTAGACAAAAAAAAATTTAAAAAAAAACGAAAAGAAAAACAAAAATAAAAAAAAAGACAGAAACAAAAAAGAAAAAATAGTAAGAAAGAAAGAAAATGAAAAGAAAAATAATACAAACTTCTGCAATAAAAAAGAAGAAAAAAAGAAGAGAAACATACATTATTACTCAGAAGGAAATAAATGAATAAAAAAATAAATAAATAAACCCAATAAATAGGACAGTACTGGGTATCACTTAAACTTTATCTGATGTTGAGGCTCCAGTCTAAAAGTTCAGGGAATGTGGAGTACTCCTTCAATACCATTACTCTTTGGTTCACTCTGACCCAAAGTGGTAGTACCTGTTAGGGTCTCATCTATAAGTCAAATGGCACTGTTCAATTTTTTACTTGGGATTAATATTTATGTCATTTTAAACTATACTGCTGTGTGGGAGTTGTTTGTATTAGATTGGAATACTTGATAAATAGAATTATTAGCTTTAAATAGGAATACTTGAAACAATTTAAATGTGTGCAAAGAATTAATAGCAATACATGAAACCATTTAACTGTGTGTAAACAAATGAACTCTGTTTTGTTTTAAAATAATGTTACCTACAAACTATTTGCTTACAAATCATATATATGTTTATATATATATATATATATTATATATATATATATATTATACATATATATATATATATATATATATATATATATATATTATATATATATACTCATAGACTCACACACAAATATATATATATATATATATATATTATAACAGAGTTGGCCGTCACTAAATCACTTTGTGGGTGTTGAACCAAGTGCAATATAATACTCCTTATATATAAAATTCCATGAAACCCAGAGGTCGCAGTCTAAATTCCATGAATAAAATATATATATCTAATATATATTTTATTATATATATATATATATATATATATATATATATATATATATATATATATATATATATATAAATATAAACATGATTTGCCTTTAAATAACCCACAAGGGTTGATATACCATAAAACAACCAAATAAAACCTAAAACTGGACAATAAAAAAAAATTAACCAAAAAAAAAAGAAAACAGAAAAAAAGAAAAGAAAAAGTAGTTCAAACTCTGCCATAAAAAACCTAAAGAAAAAAAGAGAAACATATATTATTACTTAGAGAAAGTGAATGAATGAAAAAAAAAATCAAAAATCAAAAACCATCCTAAAACAAAACAATAAAAAATATTAACAAAAAAAAAAAAACATGTTTAAAAAAAAAATCAAAAATCAAAAAGCGTCCTAAAACAAAACAACAAAAAATATTGACAACAACAACAAAAAAAAAAAAAGTCAAAAAAGCAATACAAAACATAAATATGGACAGAAAAAAAAAATCTAGGTGATGGCTGCCACAAAGTTATAGAATCTATTTGTGGCAGGAAGAGAGGAGTATACCTACTTAATTTTATTCCAACAATGCTGTTAGCACTGGTCACATGACCTCCAGGCAAGCTAAGAAGATCAATCAAAACTTTCCTCCAAAAAGTGGTTGTCTGTCTGCCTGATTGACTGTCTAACTGACATCATTCATATATTTGATATGCTGGCAACTTAAGCGCTTGCATTGATTGCACAGTAAGAATGATATTTTCCACTCCAATAAACTGTTGAAGGATGTGAAGATTTCCAAAGAAGAAAGAAAAGCAGAAGGAATAAAACCAGTGGGAAATATGTTTCCATTAGCCGAATTAGATTTTATATATAAAATCAAGCAAATTGAATATTGAGTTATATAATTGGGGATTGGAGAAAGATGGTGGTAAAAGGAAGATTTGTAGTCTGCATAAGTGAAAAGCCGTAGCAGTAAAAGGAATCAATTATGGATTTGTACGCAGGATTTTATTAAATATTTACTTACTTTTTCTTCTTTTTTTTAAAATCTTATTTCATTTTTTTATTTATTTATTTATTTTTTCTCATTTTCAGAATCATCAGGAAGAATCTATTCCTTCTCAGAACAAATGGGAATTCATTTATTTATTTTTTTTAAATATGAGAAAACAGTTCTGTACAAATTTAGTTATTATTAGTATTCAAATTAATAAGTAACCTCTTCAGTCTCATTGTAACTCCTTAAATAGGTTAAATACAAGATTAAACCATTTGAGATGTTCTTTTCTATATACTTAATTTTTTCTTTTACTGGAAGGAAAAAAAATCAAAATGGCTAATTTTAACATGCAACTGATGATGAAGAAAATGATTAAAAAATATCATGAATCACAACATTTTGCAGCCCTTGCATCAGGCCTTACCATTTTTTATTTCTCAAACAATGCACTTGTTATTACCAAACAGAATATTCAGGTCATAGAGTGGAAACCATTGTTCAATCTCTCTATTATCTAACATGTCTTACTTATAGATTATAGCAGTTGATTACATTATAACATGTTAATAATAATTATACACTTTCTTTAGCTTCATTATACATACATACATGCATACAAACATACAGACATGCATACACACACACACACACACACACACATATATATATATTCATATGTCTGTGTCTGGTGTGTCAGAATGTTTTTTTAAAATTCTATTTTGATTAATGGTACATAAACCTTTGTGGGTTATTTAATGCAAAATCCTGTTTATATATATATATATATATATATATATATATATATATATATATATATATATATATATATGATTTGTAAGAAGGTCTGAAGGTAAATATTTTTGTTTTTAAATGAATTGTTAGAACATAAGACAAAGGTTAGACAAATGTTGCTTTACAAGCCTATGTTTTGTCAATGGTCTTGTTCTGGAAATATATATATTTTTTTGTATATCGACTAGATTGATGTTTGCAATTATGATGTCAGGTTTTATATCCATACTTTCTTCACTCTAGGATCTATTCAGGGTTTTGATAAATCTGTGGGTGTTACATTGTTTTTATTTATTTGCATATCTTTAATTTTTTTTTTTTATTATCTTATTTTTGATCTTGAGGGTTCTCTCAACTAAGATGCTGAGCTGTTGGATATTTTCAGTCATTTTTGTTTTGAGGTTGGTTTTAGATTGTGGAGAAGGTTCAAGTTTAACTGGGGTAGTAAGAATAGGTTTTGTTTTTTTATTGTTTGTTTGTTTTTTTTTTGCTTGGTTTTGAATTTGTGATGTGGGTTTTTCCAGAGTTATCTATTTTGGGATTTGGTGGGCGGATCAATGGTTTTTTTTTTTTATTTTTATTTTTATGATATTTGTTTTAGTTGGAGATTTTAGGTTTTCTATTGATATTTTTGAGGCAGTGGTGTTTGTTGTGAATACTTTTTGTTTAATTTGTGGTTCTGTTTGACAAATTTCAACTGAGTTAAGTTTCTTTAACTGTTCTTGAAATTTTAGCCAATCAATTTGTTCCAGTTGCATTAGTTTTTTGATGAGAGCTCTTGATTTATCTGGTTGATTGTTGTCGCTGATTAAACTTGCCTTCTGTGCTTCATTGGCAAAGGTGTTAACTTTCTTGTATGATTCTGATATTTTTCTTGATTCTTAAAATATTATATTTCTTCTCTATTTCACCACCGGGATTTCCATCTCTCTTTTGTATATATTGCAAGTTCTTGAAAAGGTGGGATAATTTTCTAGGCAGTTTGAGCATTTATTTTGATTGGGACAATCTTCCTTCATGTGGTTTGGGTTCACACCTTCTATACGTCGGACATCCTCTGCATCTCTCATTGAAATGCCAATATTTTTGACATTTAATGGGTGCAGGGATATATTGTTCTACCTCTTTAAGGCAGTGTCCAATTTTTATTTCCTTGGGAATTACAGATGTATTAAACATCAAAATGTATGTGCATATTTGTATTTCTTCACCACCCTTTCTAATGGTTATTCTTTTGTAGACTTGTGACCCCCAAGTTTTCCTTAGGCTTTTTTTATTTCCTCTGGTGTAGATAATCATAACTCTGTTTCTGATAATTTCCTTTGAGGTTTTAAGGTTTTCATGAGGGTAAAATTTGAAAGGTTTTCATTTTTATTAGATTTTCATAATGTTTCTTGATATCTACCTTTACAAGTAGATGGACATTTCTAATTTTTTCATTGTCTACATGGCTGGAGATTAACTTTTTCAAATTTTTTTAGACTTAGAGGAGGACCTATAATATATGAGAAGGTCATTCAAAATTAAGGGGATTTTTTTGACTGAGGAGGGACCTATTATATATATGAGGATCATTCAATAAATAAAGTTAATTTTTTGAAAAAAATTAAACATTTTTTTGTCAGAATTTTTTTCCCATAAAAGTAAACAGATCATTGTGTTCTGTAACACAAGCAAGAAATGAAGTTGGTTTTAAGAAATGAAGTTGGTTTTAAGAAATGAACTTGGTTTTAAGAAATGAACTTGGTTTTAAGAAATGAACTTGGTAATAAAATAGGATTATTTATATTTATAGTTATTTTTTAACTGTTTAACATATTCAGGTGTATCAATATTTTTCATATACATTTCATATATACAGTTTAACGACTAAGACTCCACAATTATTATTATTGTTATTATTACTGTTATTAGAGTTTTTCACATCAGCATTAGCTGATGGTCTTTCACAGGAGTTTGAGTGACAGCAAGTCTCCTCAAGTTTCCAGGACTCTTCTCTGTAATGCTATAGTTTGGATGGTCTCCACTCGTCCACCAACTTCCAAGTCCTCCAGTCCCTTTAGTAATCCTTTTGCTACTGTACCAAAGGCACCAATTACAATTGGTATAATAGTCACCTGCATGTTCCACAGTTTTTTTCAATTCCCTAGCAAGGTCGAGGTACTTATCCTTCTTTTCACATTCTTTCAGTTTTATTCTGTGGTCAGCTGGGACAGCAAAGTCAACAATTTTGCAATTTCTCTTTTTTTTGTTGATTATTATAAGGTCTGGTCTTGTGGCCGAGATTCAGTGATTCGTGTGCATGTCAAAGTCCCATAGGAGTTTATGTGTGTTATTTTCTAGGACAGGTGCTGGGTTTTGCATATACCATTTGTTTGTATGGTCAAAATTAAATTTCTTGCACATCTCCCAGTGTATCACCTTGCTGACCCAATTGTGTGTAGTCTTATATTCCTTCTGTGCTAATTTGCTGCATTTGCTTTTTATTATTATTATTATTACTATTATCCTTATTATGTAATCTGAGAGGTCACAGCAATGTCAAGAGATAGCAACCATCTGTAAAGTAACCATCATATACAAGGATCATTCACTATATAATGGGAATCTTTTGAAAATGCAAAACCATTTTTTTAGGAGTTTTTTCTATAAAGGTAAACACTTTTTGAAATTGGTTCATAGCAAAAGAATGATTTTAATTGCATAAAAATATTTGTTTTCAGGCTGTTCAAAATGGTGGTAAATTAAACAGAGTGCTTCTGGTTTAAACTGAGATCTATCATCAAATTTTTGTAGCCAAGAAGTGTAGACCATGTGAAATTTGCAAAAGAAGGTGTGATATATACGGAGATGTATGCTTTAGTCAAAAAAATGTTTATAAGTGGGTGAAAGATGGATTTGCCATGATGCGCTTGAGTCTAAAACACAGTCCATGCAGTAAAAGCACACTGACTCTCTGGTAAAGAAAATGTTCCAGATTCAGCTGTCAGTAAAGAATGTTATAATGACTGTATTCTGGTACATGAAATGACCCATGACTATTGATTTTCATAAAAAAGGGTGCAACCATTAATGGTGCTTCCTATTGTCAACCCATCACACACATATATATATATATGCTATCTAACCATGTGCATTTGTTAATCTTGGCATCTGTGTGAGAAAATGTATGTGCATGTATATGTGAGTAAGATGAAAGATTTCACCACATTGAAAATAAGCCATTCTTTATATTTTATTTTATAACAGGCAACTGCTTACCTGCCATTAACAAATGACTAATCAAAAATTAGGATATCAAATCAAAGAAAAGAAAATTCTCAGAAATTTCTTATTTTTGGGTATTTCTGAAAATTTTCTTTATCATATTTACCCAACCCCTCCGCTCGGGCAGGATATGACACAAAGTCAATTTTTAAGCGGAGTTTAACAGGTTTGAATTCAGAGTTTTCCTTCTCCTAGACTAGTTGCCTAACCAAGGCTGAAGAACCTAATCTGTCCTACTATTTACCCATAGCTGGAGGGAGAATAATTGGATTCATACCTTTCCCAAGGGTATTAGTGCTATGTGAAATGCAATCACTCTCGTCCAGGATTTGAACTTGTATCGTCGTGTCCAAATCCTACGACGATAACCATTACACCACGGGCACCTCCCTTTATAGAAAATTATGACTTTTCGCAACAATTAAGAAAATTTTGATAACAATAATCAAGAAAAATATTTGCTTCCCATGTGTATCTAAACCATGGAAGTTTCATTAAAATTTATGGCAATAATAAAAGAAATGGTTCAGTTTTTTCACTGTCCATTTTTTTTTTTTTTTTTTATCCTATACAGCAATTGACTGTAAGTCACTATCTTCTTCATGGTTGGGAGAGATAAAAACTAAATATAATGGATGAGTGAATTAAACTGAATTAAAGATATTATAGCATTAAAGGGGAATAGTTAATTTCCCTAACACTATATATTTTAGGCAACACAAATGAATTACGAAACTACTTTTTAATAACACAACAAAGTAAGGTTTATTACAGTAGCAGGCGTGAAGGAGTGAGAGTGAGAAAGTGTCTCTTTGCGTCGCTGGTCTGTATGCTGGTCCTTGGTTCGTAGGAAGCGTGTTTAAAGCTAGCAGTGAGCGAAGTGTTCCAAGTGGAATCAGTGCAGTCATGTGAGAGAGATATGTTCCTTCTGCTAGCTCCAGACTCTCTCTGATGTTGTCCGTTCTACAGAAAAGGGACCAGAAAAAATAGTTCCTGAGAGGGAAAAGGAATCAATGCGCTCTGCCAGTTGATTGGTCAGTGAGTGACCGATTCTCTGAACAGGGGCATTGATTCGCGAAAGGAAATAGATCTGTGGCTGCTACATCATGGTCCTTAAAAGCAAATGTCCCGTAAAATAAATGAAGATAATGACAGAAACTTATTCTTATCTGGAAGTTGAATGTATTAGATTAATATATATATATATATATATATATAGGGTGCAGAAGCAAAATTATGAATATTATCTAGTATATTAATAAATGATTCTATAATAAAACAAGATTAATTTTAATTCAAAATAATGAATTACAAAATAAGAAGATAGGCAGAGAAGAGTATATTTACTAAATATGGCCACCATTTTTTTTTTCAATTATTGCATCAACATGCCTTCAAAATGATTTGCATGCCTTCAAAATAAACTCTTCAGACATTTTATTCCATTCCCTTCAATAGCAGTGTTAAGTGAACCAATATTTGGATGGGAAGTTGCATTTGTTTTGTTTTCTAAAACGCCCCTTATAGCATAATCAAAGGTGTTAAGGTCTGGGCTTAAGTCTTGTTTAATTGCTGTCCTTACAGTTTTCTCATGGAACTTCAATTAATAAGCATGCCTTATAATTGATGTTATGGTGTCCTTCTTAATTGCTGTAGTGAGAGATGTTAAAACAACCTACTTTTCATTTTTTGTTCCAACCACCACTCCTACTTTTCCTTAAAAAACTCTTTTTCTGTAAAAGTTTTTCTTAGCTTTGTATATAGTAGACAAAGAAATATTGGCTTGGTTCTGACATCAAGCAAATCATAGATTCTTTGTTGTTTCTTTTCTTGCTTACTCATATTGAACTGAATTTTAATAATAAAAAAAAGGGCTTGAATAATATAGCTAATCATGAAAATTTAGAATTATTCCTTTTTTCGCAAAAATTGCACTAAACAGACTAAAAAAACGTTTTAAAAATTATTCCTTGTTTTAGTTTCACACCCTGTATATATGTGGGATTTGAAGGCTTTTGAAGGTCAGGTGCTAAGGGCAAGGCTGTGTTGCCGTAAGATATCTGACTCCATATTTTGGTTACACTGTTTCACCCCACGTTGACTGGCCGGTGCAATGCCTTGCCCAAAGAAAGTCCCAAAAGAAATCTACAAAAAGAAAAGATAGAAAAAAGATAAGAGGTGAAAACATTTCTTCTATACTTTCCTTTATTTATTTGGTCTTGTGATGCAGCGGGGTGCCCAAAACACCAGACAGCAAAATTGGTGTTGTCGGTTTGACGGACACTGCCTCAGTCACCAAGATGATATCATTTCCTTTTTCAAGGGGAAAAATCCTTTTTTCTTTTACGCATGCGTCATCTCCTTTTCCATTAGAGACCTCTGGGAGTTTCTTCAAATTTAATAGTTTTCTTTTTATCAATTTATTTTTTTTAAATTTAATTTTTTATTTATTTATTCGTTCCCTACACACACACACACACATATATATATATATATATATATATATATATATATATCAGTAATATCCAGTCAGTGTCCTAAGACAGAGGGTGTGGACTATTCATGCATAAAATATATGAGGAATTTTATATAAATGCATATATATATGTCTCTATATTTCTTTAAGAAAAAACCAAAGACCGGTTAATTTAGGATTATAAGTTTATTTCCATCCTGTTTTTCAGTTTCTGGTGTAAACCAAAAACACGAAGAAAAATATAACAGGACTTCTTCAGATCCAATGGAGAAAATCATTCAGCTCCTGAATGATTTTCTTGTCCTGAAAGAATTACTCCCAACTCTGGTTTAACTGGACCGAATAATACCTATATGTCTCTCTATATATATGTCTATATATATATATATATATATATATATATAATATCTAATTGTGTGTGTATGTTAATCTTTGTATTTGTATAAGAACATGTAGGTGCATGTGTCTGTGTAAATAGAATGAAAGATTTCACTCCTTTTGAAAAAACCCTTCTTCGTATTCTACTTAATTACTGGCATATGCAAATATAGTCCAGGAGAAAAAAAAATCAATAGCCTCTTTTAAGCAGCCATTTTGAAATCTCCAGTCAATCATTAATCTTCCTAATCTTTCATCTTTGTTCAGATTTAATCATTTCATTCTTTCAATGAATTTTGTTATCTTTCTAATACTGTGGGT
This sequence comes from Sepioteuthis lessoniana, assembly GCA_963585895.1. Lineage (NCBI taxonomy): Eukaryota > Metazoa > Mollusca > Cephalopoda > Myopsida > Loliginidae > Sepioteuthis > Sepioteuthis lessoniana. Next base: position 458,775 of record CAUZXS010003207.1, on the reverse strand, counting down.
TGCCGAACCAACAAAATCATTTTCTGTCTGACTGAATTATCAATGTAATGCAGTTTTTTTTTAGGGAAAGGCTTAATTAAATATATTCTTAGATCATGTAATTAGATACTTATATTATTCAAAACATATGTGACACTCAAAAAGAAGATAGAACTTATTTACAAAATTATATATAGTGTCACATTCAATAAATACATCCCTAATAATATATTAATTAAAAGCTATTTTCTTCTAAATTAAAAATACCAGGATTTCTCGTGAAACATTATATATATATATTTATATATATATATATTTTAAGAATGCTTTTTCAAAAATCACTAAAGTGCTCAATACGTGCCTGTAGAACAGTATAAAACCTAAAATGAATTTTTACCAACTCACTCTTCTGTGGCAGTCCCAGTACTGTCAGTTTCATATTGTAAAGAGAATATAATCCAAAACTCACTAAAACTAAACTTATTCAAGATCAAATTTATTCCTCTACCAAGAGCTTAATAAGACTTGTCACTTTTAAAATATTCTGCTCCACTGTTGATGACACTGTTCCTTGGTCTTTACCATTTCTTAAATGTAATCTGGCACTCATTTTGAAAGATATTATAAAGATATCATTGTACATTTTCTTCCGTCTTTTATATTATCTAAAATTGACATCCTCTTAAGTAGATTTAAGTAGATTTTGGAAACAAAAACAATTTATTTGGCCAAATATGAGTAGCATGACAAATACACTTATACCTGCATATACATATACATATATATATATATATATATATATATATTAAACAACATAGACATCTTTTGTCTACACATTTTTGAATATGTCCTTTCGAGTTGTTGCATTGATTTTATGGTATCCAGCAGGAAATGGTTAATGAAATGCCCACAATTTATTGGTACCCAAGTACTTTCTCCCTGATTTTGGGCCATCAGCAGGGGTGGGTATATTACAAAAGTGATGTGACCTTTGTATGCACATTACTACTGTTTAAGTGTTTATGATTTATACTTGAGTGTTGTTGTAGCATTCTATTTAAATTTGTTTTTATAAGTATATTGTTTGATGAAATATGCATTAATACCCAAATACACTAACATATATATATATATATTTTTATATATATATATATATATATATATATGCATACATGTGTATGTATTTTCATATATATATATATATGTATACGTATGCATATTCGTGCATACATACATACACATATGCATACATACATAAATACATACATACATATATATATATATACATGTACAAATATATGTAAATATGCACATGTGTATATGTATATATACATATATATATACATGTGCACACATAAACATACATATACATGCATAAATACATATATATTTACATACATATACATTGGCCTAGTTGGTAGAGTGTTCGCCAGGGGCTCAGGAGTCTGGGATTTGATCTCAGGTCATGTCATACTAAAGAATCAAAAAATGGTACTTGATGCCTCCTTGCTTAACACTCAGCATTATAAGGTATGGATCAAGGGTAAAATAGAGCAATCCAGGAAAAGGAGTTGCACTCTTCCCTACACCTTGGTGTAGTAGTTATTGAAAAGGGAGCCTTCACGTTGCCTTCGACCATGGTCACCAATTTTACTTGCATATACACATATATAAATATTGATATATATATATATATAAACACATACAGATGTATACACACACACACACACACACACACACACACTCACATCACTCACATATATATATATATATATATATATAATTGTCAAATATCATAGATAATAAGTGATATGTGAGCAAATACATTACTAAAAAAAAAAAAAATGAAAAATCAAGACACTGGAAAAAATTCTCCCCCACCCTTAAACACACATTTTAACATTTACCTTTGTTAATTTGCAATTTACCCATTTTTGCTTGCATACAATATATATTTTATATAAACTTGTATGTTATGTTACAACCAATTAGGCACAATGAAATTCTTGTCACGATAAACAAGGTTTGGTTTTATGGCATATCAAGGTTATTTAACGCCAAAACCTTTTTATACATATATATACATATACATATATATTAAACATATATAATTTGGTTTTGTTGGGTTTTATGGCATATCAACCATTATAGGTTATTTAGTACCAAATCCTTTTTATACATATATATTAAACATATATAATTTGGTTTTGTTGGGTTTTATGGCATATCAACCATTATAGGTTATTTTGTACCAAATCCTTTTTATACATATATATTAAACATATATAATTTGGTTTTGTTGGGTTTTATGGCATATCAACCATTATAGGTTATTTAGTACCAAATCCTTTTTATACATATATATTAAACATATATAATTTGGTTTTGTTGGGTTTTATGGCATATCAACCATTATAGGTTATTTAGTACCAAATCCTTTTTATACATATATATTAAACATATATAATTTGGTTTTGTTGGGTTTTATGGCATATCAACCATTATAGGTTATTTTGTACCAAATCCTTTTTATATATATATATTAAACATATATAATTTGGTTTTGTTGGGTTTTATGGCATATCAACCATTATAGGTTATTTAGTACCAAATCCTTTTTATACATATATATTAAACATATATAATTTGGTTTTGTTGGGTTTTATGGCATATCAACCATTATAGGTTATTTTGTACCAAATCCTTTTTATACATATATATTAAACATATATAATTTGGTTTTGTTGGGTTTTATGGCATATCAACCATTATAGGTTATTTTGTACCAAATCCTTTTTATACATATATATTAAACATATATAATTTGGTTTTGTTGGGTTTTATGGCATATCAACCATTATAGGTTATTTAGTACCAAATCCTTTTTATACATATATATTACATATATGACTCCTAGACACATTTTTTTACACAGTAAAATGGTTTCACATATTTCTATCTAATAAGAATAGTTCTATTTACCATTAATCATTTATTTGCTCACACTTAAATGTTTTCAACTAATACTATATTCAATAAAACACCAGTCATTTGTTTACCCACAGTTAAATGATCAAACAGTTCTATTTCTAACAATTCAGTTTAGCACAAGTTCACAGTTTTTGTTTACACACCCTTAAATGTAAAAACAGTTCTATTTGAAACAATTCAGTTTAGCATAAGTACACAGAGTTATTTGACCCATAGATAGGACCCTATCAGGTGCTACCACTCTTAGACAGAGTGGACCAGGGAGTAATGGCAACAAGAGAGTACTCCACATTCCCCAAAGCTCCAGCATTACTGAAGTTTTGCTATCAGATTGTTTAGTGTCATATTCAGGACAGAGAAGCAGTTGTATTCTGCAGCCCCAGCCAACTGGGACGCATTATAAACAATTTGAATCCTAGTTGTTGCGGGTAACTTTGTATACATGTATATGATACATATAATAACTTGAGTTTTATCTGTATATTAATGATATATGTGTTGTATAGCCACATACATATACATAATACAAATATATACGGAACATAATCAAATATAATGATGAACTTCAATGAACGAACGAACACACTTCTTTATAAAAATATATCTCTGACACTTTATTCTCGAAAGGGTTGATGTTGGTTGTGTGTGAGAGGTGAGTGAAGACAAGGATAGACTGCTATATTGACCCCAAGTTCTTCTGACCATAGCAGCATTTCTTCCTCATCTTGGCTGGGTTGCTTAACCGTGGGTCACTGAGGGCCCGAAGCCCTCTGTCTGCCACTGGCTCTTAATTTGGCATCTTGTCCCCAACTGACTCAAGCCATCTGTGTGCTGGTTATATTATTGTTTAACACCCACCTGCTTCCAGGTCAATATGTTACATATGTAACAGACAAGTTGTCATTACCTACATTACATTGTTGCTAGTCATAGGTTTCAGGCAAGTGATAGAGATGAAAAAGTGGGTATTCTGGGTATGACACAAAACTACATCTGATGGTGAGGCTCCAGTTTTGGAGATCAGAGAAGTGTTGAGTACTCTTTCATTGCCTTTGTAACATATGGTAGGTCCAAGTTATATAGAAAATTTCTGCGGAAAGAGAATGAGGGAAGAAAAAATAATAAGAAGAAAAAGCAGACAAAAAGTCTATGGAATGGCCAGCCGACCATTAGTGAGACAGACCAAAGCACTGGTTGAAGGTCAGCCAGTCACAGGTGAATGATAACAGTAATTAAAAATGACAAGAAAAAAAAGACCCTGGGAGTCCCAAATCTGAACTGGTGTTGAACCATCAGAAATGGATATAGTCCTCCCTCTGACACCAGGCAGAAGTAAGGGGAAGACTCAAGTTTGAAAGTAGCCGGCTGCAGAGAGGTAAAGATGGGAGTGAACAATAGCCAGGACAATGTGAAGATAGTCGAAAATTGCTGCCCCTATTTTGGGGTGGATTCTGAAAGGGAGTCTCTTATCAGATGTGAACCATGTTGGAACTACAACAGAAAACCAGGAAGAAAATTTAAGGTCTGTCTCTGCTCTCTCTTTCTCCTCATGAGATGTTGTCTTTGTCCAGATAGTTTTCATACTGTTTCTTCTCCAGACAACTACTTTAAAGGTGAAGAAACCTTTATTTTAGTGAATTGAGACAAAGTTTTGTGTATTTGTCAACTTTTCCCATGGCAAGGTTACAACAGGGTCCAACTACAACTTAAGCAAGACATAGTGATACATGCATTAACACGTTTGAGCATGTGGTGGTACAACCATACCTTTTGTGTGTAATGATATAACGTTCTATTTGGTACCGTTATGGTATACCATTATTTCCACTTCTACTCTGACACAGAGTTGTAGAATGTGATAGGTATGGATCAAATATATCTGTTTTAGAATTATTTGCATTTGATTGGAATATAACTGTAAATTATTTGTATTAGAAAATAGTTTTTTGCCATTATAATTGTTTACTAAGGATTGTTATTGTATGACCTCAGCTGTTCTTCCAATATTAATGGTCTCTCAGGACTTTTACAAACATCATACCAATTCAAATTTCTCTTACTGATTTGCCAAATTAAATTCTAAAATGCCATTGTAAAACAATAACTTCTACTGCATTCTCTTTTTTAACACTAGAGGCAACTTTAATGGACCCCAGCTGTGAGTTAATTAGTACCACCACTGTTATTCTACAAGGCTGGCATTGGTATTAAATAATCTATGAAGATTGATGTACCATTAATTAAAGAAACTAAACCTTTAATGGATATGTGCATGTGGTGTAATAGTAATCATCATAGGAAATGGACTTGGCAAACCAAGTTCAAATCCTGCATAAGGTGGTTTGCATTTTGCTTCATGCTAATTCCTTTGAGAAAGGCATAGATCCATTTCTTCTCCAACAGCTTTGGATAAATATTTGAACAGAATAAGCTCATTTGCCTTAGTATGGCAACTTGTCACAGACTCTAAAATTCCTAATGATTTCGGTTGGCATCTTTTACTTAAATTTTGGCTTGCATCATATACATTTAAATCTATCTATCTATCTATCTATCTATCTCAGTCTATTCATATCTATTCATCTACATCATTGTGGTTTCTTTTGAGTATAAGTAGAAATCATTGTTTGTGATTACCTGTTCATATCTATCTATCTATCTATCTATCTATCTATCTATCTATCTATTATAGTCTGTTCATATCTATCTATCTCAGTCTGTTCATATCTATTTATCTACATCAGTCTGTTCATATCTATCTATCTATCTATCTATCTATCTATCTATCATAGTCTGTTCATATCTATCTATCTATCTATCTATCTACTAATTGTAGATGAATTATCTAGTCAGTGGGGATTTCCAGAAGTATGTTCTAAAATGCTGTTTAGTGCCATATTCAGGACTCCTCTTTTTTTTGAGAGTCTTTTTTTTTTAAGGGTCTTTTTTTTTTTTTAAGGTCTTTTTTTTTGGGAAGGGTCTTTTTTTTTTTTCAAAAGGTTTTTATTTTTTGGAAGGATCTTCCCTCTTTGCAGAGCACACGACATATTCTAAGCCCTGTTGATTGGGTGCTAAAGTAGTTTGAAATATATATGACATGTCACGTATGTTGAATTGTGGAATAGTATAAATGTTTCATGGCTCAAGATATTTTCTTCTTGGCTGGACTGAGAACTTTTCAGCATTCTTTTTACTAATAAAACTAACATGTCTAACATTTTTATGATAAAGACCAGTTGTGTTGATTGATATTAACTTAAATTACTAGGGACAGTCAAATTTTTTAAATATTTTGGTAACATACAGCACAATTTAGCAGTTCTGAATGGTTTTGTTGAGGGTGTGAAGGTAACAAAATTCTCTGGACTGTAAGATGCTTAGCTCACCTGATACTCTCTAAGTGCTACTCACCAAATTTGCCTCTTTGGCTTGAAGCACGGCTTCGGAATCAATGTTTTTAGGCCTACTTTCACCTTTTGCACAATGAATATTTTTGATTGCTTCAACAGCAGTATTATGACCCAAATCAAACTTAAAAAGCCTAAGTTTCTGAATAAGTTAATGTTGCACGTCCATCTATGTGGTTTTCGAATCACATATGGAATGAACCAATGCACAGGAGGTGCCCATGTCATAATGGTTATCTTTGTAGGAAGTGGGCACAGTGATATGAGTTCAAATCCTGGACGAGGCTGATTGCATTTCACATAGCACTAATACCCTTGGAAAAAGTAAGAATCCAGTTATTCTCCCTCTAGCCAAGGGTAAATATTAGGGCAGACTGGGTTCTTTAGCCTTTGTTAGGTAATCAGTCTAGGAGATGGAAAACTCTGAATTAAAACCTGTTAAACTCCGCTTAAAAATTGACTATGTGTCACATCCTGCCCATGCGGAGGGGTTGGTTGGTAAATACACACAATGTGTCAGCACACCAACTACCATCATACTACCAACTCCAGCAGATACCTATCACAGCTTGAACTATTTTGATCATGGGATACATGCACTATAAACTAGCATGTACCAAAATATTCAAAAACTTTTGATTCATTCTTGTATTTAAAAACATTTCTTGTAGTTGAAAACATTCCATTCTCGTATTTGAAAACAAGAAAAAACAAGACTGAACACAAAACACAAAACAAAGAGAGAAGCAAAAAAAAATATTAAATATAATAGACCCAATCCCTTCACCTGTTAAAAGAAAAACATTAAAAATCAAAAAATAAATCTGGATATCTCTATGGGGGAAGAGAATGTCAGCATCAGTCCATGCAGTTTTTGATAGGATTATCATTGTAAGAGTTTACAAAACAATTCTGTGTCACTTGAAGATATTTCATTAAGTCTAATACGTTGTTGGTCAGATATTTGTACTTGACATTAAATACAATGTTTGTTTTTTTTATTTGCTTGCTTGTTTGTTTTTTTGTACAATCCTTTTTCTATATTTATTAAGCTTACAGCTTGTCTTTGCTTGTGGTTTCTTTTGAGTATAAGTAGAAATCATTGTTTGTGATTACCTGTCTGTTCATTCATGCTTGATCAGTAGTGGAATCCTGTCCAGGATCAAATCTCCCCGATCTTTTATTGGAAAAAAGAAAAAAAAAATAGGTAAAATTACTAACTCCTACACATGGACATACCAGTTTTGGGCGACCTGCAAAGACTTACATTCATCAAGTCTGTGTGGATATTGGATTCAGTCTAGAACTGTCAAGAATGATGGCTGACTGGGATGGATGTTGAGAGAGAGTCTATAGAATCTATGCTGTTGGTATGACTTGATGATGATATCCATGTCAAAATCAATTGTTTTCAAGTGTAAACAAGTCAGTCAGAAATCACATTTTTATGACTACACTTGTTCTGTGGTGAAATAGATATAAATGAGCTGGTACAAATGACTCAAGATGAACAAAGAACCTACTTTATTTATTTTGTGATATGAGAAAAATATAAATTTGTCTTTATTATTTAATGAAACATGCTTAAATGAACGACTGCTGCCTAACTACACACACATATATATATATATATATATATACGAGGTGCATACGAAAAGTTTCCAGACTTTTTTCGTAGGCGCACTTTTATTGATAGTACATGCATGAAACTCTAGTCCCCTTCGAAGTAATCTCCACCAGCTGCAATGCACTTGCTGTACCGTTCCAACAACTTCTGGAAGGCCCCATGGAAGTCTTCTTGTGTGAGTGTGTCAATGTCCTCCGTCACAGCCTCTTTTATCTCTTCAATTGTCTCATAACGACAGCCTCTGAGCTTGGGAAATAACCAAAAGTCACAGGGAGCAAGGTCTGGACTATAGGGGCGGTGAGGAACTGTCTTGATGCCGATCTTGATCAAATAGCCTGTGACAAGGATGAAGTTGTGGACTGGTGCATTGTCCTGGTGGAAATGTCACTGATCCGATTTGAAGAGTGCTGGCCTCTTCTGATGGAATCTCTTCCTGAACTCCCTTAAAACCACAACATAGTATTTCTTGTTGACTGTCTGTCCAGTGGGAACCCAGTGCATGTAGATCATGCCAGTGCTGTCACAAAAAGGGATCATCAATAGTTTGTGGGTGGATTTGCTCTGTCTGGCCTTCTTGGATCTGGGAGAGCCAGCATGCTTCCACTGGGAACTCTGTCTCTTGGTCTCTGGGTCATAGCAGTAGATCCAGCTTTCATTGCATGGCATTATTTCCAAGTTTAAAACAGAATTTTATTGCATATCATTCTTTTAAAGTCCAGATTGCATTTTTGAAATTCACCAACTGTGACAATCAGGCTTTAGTAGGGTATATTCCAATTGCTGCTGTAGCAGTTCATTTGAATCTGAAAGAATAAAAATTGGTCAACCATCTCATAAGATGTATAGTAATAACATACTAAATTTTCAAGAGTCTATGACAATTTTAAATGCTTGTACAAAAAAAAGGCTGGAAACTTATTGAATGCACCATGTATATATATATATATATATATATATATATATATATATATATATATATATATATATATCTGACTTTTGTAGTTCAGTGCTTTCTGAAAGGATATTTTGAATGATAGGAGAGAAGCATCGGATTATTGTAATGCATGTTTTGCTTTCTTTTCCGAACAAGTTAATTTACTATTGTTAATATGATTAATATCAATTTCTTTATTGATATGAGGAGACTATAAATTTGTTTTCATTTTGGTTTTTTTTTGCATGGAAAATCTGATATACTTACAATTGTTATCAACATTATCACCATCATCATCGCCACCATCACCACCACCATCACCACCACCATCATCCTCACCACTATCTTCAACATCCTCACCACTATCATTAATAGTATGTATTTTTTTCTCTTTGATATAGATTTTTTAAAAAATAAGATCAGTTGCACTCTATTGACACCAGACCTCTGGTAAAACATGGTAATTTGGTTTCCTATATTTTCTTTTTCATTCCATCAAATTTAATTCCAAACTTTACTCATACATACACACACACACACACACACATATATATATATATGTATATATATATATATACACACATGAATATATATATGTCTGTGTGTGTGTGTATGCCTGTTTAGTTACACAACCCTTTCATCATAAGCAGGATGCAACGCAAGGTCAATTTCTTAGTGGGGCATGAATGATTTGAATTCAGAAATTTCCTTCACATACATTAGATTCAATACTGAGTTTAAAAAACACTGTTTGCTTTCCTATTTATCACTAACTGGAGAGAGAATAGTTAGATTCGTACCCTTCCTGAAGGTAATTGCACAATGTGAAATTTAAACAGCCTTATCCAGGATTTGAACTCAGGTCACTAAATCCATTTCCTATGACAATAACTATTAAGCCACAAGCTCTACATCATCAGTAGTTGTAATAGTATTCATGATATTAGCAGCAGTACAGTTTTGATACATAAAGGCAGCAGCCTAGATTTTGCCAACATTTTTATACATCCTTTTTGTTTGCTATAGTGTGACCAGGAGTAACGGACAGAGAAGGGAACAGAAAAACTCCCCATTATTATTGTGTACACACATACACACATGCATGCACACACACACACACACACACACACACACACACACATATATATATATATATATATATATATAAGGGTCATTCAATAAAGAAGGTGAAATATTACCTGAGGAGTTGGCAGTAGGAAGCACTGTTTACAGCAGCTCTTTTTTCAAGTCAGTTGGTTGGTTGTTTGGGTTTTATAGCATATCAACCTTTGTAGGTTATTTAACGCCAAATCCATTTTTATACAAATAATCAGTTCTATTTCAAACAATTCAGTTTAGGATAAGTACACAGTTTAATTGTCAAAAACATTTCTATTTTAAGCTATTCTAATTCAAAGAATTCAGTTTAGTATAAGTACACAGTTTAAATGTCAAAACAGTTCAGTTTAGCATTGGAACGCAGTTTAAATGCAAAAACAGTAAACTCTCAAAACTACTGTTAAGTTCTATCTGACCCATAGATAAGACCCTATCAGGTGCTACCACTCAGGGCTAGAGTGGACCTAGAAGTGATAGCAATGAATGGTGTATTCTGCATTCCCCAAAGCTCCAGCAATACTGGAACCTCATCATCAGAATGTTTAGTGTTATATCCAGGACACTCGTTGGTGGGGGTCTTACTCCTCCACGGAGAAGCAGTTGGTGTAATCTACAGCCCCAGCCAACTGGGAAAGAGATCAATAAGAATGAGCCCTTTCATGTCCTAGAATGACCTTCTTTATTGACCACAGTGCCCAGAACTTTTTCTTTACTGGAGAGTTGGTGTGTTTTCTTTCCATGTACGTACTATCATTTTGACTCAGGCTTGTTGCGGCAAATCCATGTTCGGCCCATTTGCAAACATCTTTTTGATTAAAACGTGCTTTTCCATACACATCTCACATTCTTCTGTGAATTTCTTGTGGTTTGTACTTTTGAGTGACCAAAAATTTGATAACAGTCCTCTGTTCGAGCCGGTTTGATTTGTTACCATTTTGAATAGCCTCAAAACAAATATCTTTGTGAGATTAAAATAATTTTTGCTATAAACCAATTTCAAACAATGCAGCATGTACATTTAAAGACAAAAATTATAAATAAGATTTTTTTGCTTTTTCTAGATAATTATGATCTTTTTATGAGAATATATATGTATATATATACAGTGTGTGTGTGTGATCAGAAAGTATTGATAGGCAATCTTTAAATTTTTAAAGTTTTAACATTTTTGATTTAAATAAAGATTTGTGTTGAACTGAGCAACTGATCAAATAAATTGGTGATGTCTACATATCTATATTTCATCTCACTGATTTTATGCTAATCCTCAATATTGTTTGAATGAAATATTTTTGGTGAGATACAGGATTGTGCCAGTGCAGCTCTTCCATATCCACTAGATCTAGCTCTGTGTTACTGTTTCTTGTTTCTTAATCTGAAGGGGAAAATGTTTGGATGTAAAAAATATTAGATAAAAATATAATAGCACAGCTACACACCGTATCAGTTGATGATTTTCAGAGGTCCTTTGACCAGTGGAAAACTCACTGGAATAAGTGTGCTGAATGCCAATAGGAATATTTTGAATAAAATTAATGTTTCATTTATTGTTTATATCTGCCTTGTTAAATCTTGATAAATACAGTTTAATTCTTTTATACTTTTTGAATACACCTCTTGTATATCATCATCATCATCATCATCATAATCATATTGTGATGTGAGCACAGATTTCCCTGACTCTCCCTCTCCATTCATCTCTATCATCCATTGCATTCGGCCGGTTCTCAAGACTACATCCTGAGTCTGTACAAAGCTGTTGTAGATAGGTTCTAGCTGGACGTTAGCACCTGCTCATATGTGTGAAGGAGTCCACAGGAGAATGTTGCTTATGATATGAGCTTGCCCTTACTTCTCCAGCAGTGTCCTGCATGTCTTGCTTGTCTGATTTGAATGGTTTTAGAAATGAGACATAGGTGACCATATGGCTGCTGTTTTGTGGGATGTTGTTTCTAGGATTTATTCAATGTGGCTCATAGCAGTCTTGTGCAATTGCCATCAAGCTTTTTCTCCATACACTGAGTCAGTGTCCCTGTGGTGCATCCATATCTTAAGATTTAATCATAGAATCATTTTAAATCAGTAACAGCTTTACAATGCTCTATGCCCTGAAAAATTTGAGCATTATCTCAATGTTTTTTAAGTGTAATACAAGAAAATAACAAAAGAAATAATTAAAAAAACTGGATAAAAAAACTCACAACTCTAAGTTTTTGATTCTTAGGTGGGATAGTATTTGACACATCTCCTATAAATAAATATATATATGTATATGCATGTGTATGTGTGTGTGTGTGTGTGTGTGTGTGTGTGTACACACTCTATGCATTTGGTTTTTATGCTGTTCAGAAAAAAAATCAAGATTTATTGATATGGGAAAATGATTCTCCTCCAAATTAAATTGAGAAACAGATCTGTTTTCTAATTAAAAATTTTTGAAGATTAAAACTGTCTTCCAATTTAATATTTTAACAAGGGGATCAGTGACAAAATAGTGTGGTCAATTTCTGAACCTTTGAGGCTATATATGAAATATGAAGGATACAAAAGTCTATCAAAAAGAAACAAAAACAAGGTATTTCTTAACTAACTGATACATTTTAAAATCTTAACTTACAGTAAAAAAAAACACATTTCTAAAATATGAAGGTGAGTCAAAAAGTCTTTTTACAGGAATAATTACCGACACATAAACATGTATCATGCATCAAAATAAAGTTGGTCTTCTGTGAATCATATTCCTACCTCTCAACATAGTCACAATATCTCTCAATAGCAATGTTCAACCTTTGAATGAGAACATGTACCCCTGCCTTGTAAAATTCTGTTGACTGTTCTTTGAGCCACTTCATTGCTGCAGTCTTCACTTTCTCACCACATGTGTAATGTTTGCCTCTTAAAACCTCTTTCATCAGGCTGAAGGCGATAAATCTTGTCCTCCTTCTGCTTGACAATGCTTGACCACACACAATCATCAGGACAAGGGAGACTATTGCTTCATTCATATGGATAACTTTACCGCATCCTCCATCCTCTTCAGATTTAACTGAATTATAAAAAAAACTTTTATACTGAACTTTTAAGTTGGAACATGGAAGATTTTTGGGTCTGTATGCAATGTCATGTCATGAGTGGTACAAGTGTTTCAAATTGGGAAGAATATTTGACAATGATCTGAAATCTGGAACATCTTCCATATCAATGAATGATGATCTGATTGAGAAAATGTATGCTGTGATTTATGAAAATTGTCACTGGAGTGTCTGCATAGTTTCTGAATGTGTCACTCACATGAAATCTGATGGGAGATGTGCACAGGACAGACTTTTTCTATGACTTGGTGATGCTAATTGAGTCATTTTCAGTAAAATCTACAAGTCTTTGTCTGGCTTGAAAAGGCACATGGAGGTGCACAAAAACCTTCTCCAAGAACCAAATCAAGTGACTTCTTATCCTCATTCTGTCATCTCTACCTCAAAATTTTCAAACCAGCAATAGTCTTGCAGAATTAACAAAGTCAATGAACTGTTGTCCATAAAAAAAGAGTTCTCTGTGAATAAAGTTTTCTGAGTTTGTATTTTTAAAAATTTCTTATCTTTTTCTCCTTAGATATTGATCAGCTTTATGAAACACAAGGAAGAAATGAAGTTGGTTTTAAGAAATAAAATTAGTAATAAAATCATCATCAACATCATTTCATGCTGCTAGCAAGGATATCCTGACCCTCTCTCGCAACTTCTCCCTATCATTCATCACCTCTGGCAGGTCTTCAGGGCTACATCCTGTATTCTTACAGAGCTGCGGTATGTATGTTCGAGCTGGTTTGTACTGATTAATGTATTCAGGTGTATCAATATTTTTACAGTTCATTTCATATATACAGTTTAACGACTGTCTAAAACACCATTATTATTATTATTGTTTTACTCTTTTGAGAGTTTTTCACACTAGTGTTAGCTTATGGTTTTCCACTGGAGTTTGAGTGACAACAAGTCTCCTCAAGTCTTCAAGACTCTTCTCAGTATTCTGGCCAATCTTAATAATGCTATAGTTTGTATGGTCCCCACTTGTCCTCTTATTTCCAAGTCCTCCAGTCCCTGTACCAATCCTTTAGTGACTGTACCAAGAGCACTAATTACAACTGGTATCACCATCACTTTCATGTTCCACAGTTTTTTCAATTTCCTGGCAAGGTCAAGGTATTCATCTTTCTTTTAGTTTTCTTTCAACTTTACTCTGTGGTCAACAGAGATGGCAAAGTCCACAATTAGGCAAGTTCTCTTTTTCTAGTTGATTTTTACTAGGTCTGGTTGTCTGGCTGAGATTTGGTGATCCGTTTGTATCTCAAAATCCCAGAGGAGTTTGTGTGTCTCATTCTCCAGGACAGATTCTGGGTTGTGCATATACCATTTGTTTGTATTGTCAAATTTTAATTTCTTTCACAATTCCTTGTGGATCATCTTGACCACCCAGTTCTGTCTAGTCTTATACTCTCTCTGTGCAAGCTTACTGCCTTTGCTTATTATGCGACAGATCATTTAATTTCTATCACCACATAATCTACGTTTGCTGTTTTGTTGTGTCTTATCTATCTTATAGATAAGATTAGTCCTTATGGCATTATTTTGTACTGCTTTTCATAGAGATTCAGTTTCTCTCTTGATGTTTTCTTTTTTTTACTATATCCACGTTTTCTCGTGTGAGATGTTGCTAGTTAGTTGTTTATTATTATTTATCAAATATATTTTTCTGTCTTAAAGACTGTTACTCCAAAGCTTATTTCATATAGACATTTAAAGACTATCTATGATGACACAATATTATTAATATCATTATTATGTAATCTGAGAGGACAAAGCCCAAAAGAAGGCATCAATCCAGTAAAGCTTGGGAATCAAGGGATGGGAATTATCTGTGAAATCATCATCATCATCATGTCGTGCCACTAGCATGGATATCCCTGACCCTCTCTCGCCACTTCTCCCTATCATTCGTCGCTTCTGGTGAGTCTTCAGGGCTACATCCCATATCCTCACATAGCTGCTGTATGTATGTTCGACCTGGTCGTCCTGCTTTTGCTTGACCATTTGCGGGGGTTAATAGGAGTGCATCACTGATGAGTTCGTCGTTGGTTCTCCAGCAGTGTCCTGCGTGTCTGGTTAGTCTAACTTGTATAGTTTTCGTGACAGGAGGCAGGTGGCCATATAGTTGGTGCCTTGTTGGGTGTTGCCACCAGGACTTGTTCAATATTGCTCGCGACATTCTAGTGTAATTGCCATCTAGCTTCTTCTTCAGCCATTTAGTTAGTGTCCAAGTAGTGCATCCATATAGCAGTATCGATACAACTGCTGCCTGGAAGAAGCTGTTTCATTTTATTGGTCAGGTCTGATTTCCATATGATCGAGAGCCTATCGATAGCTGTCCATGCTTTTGTTAGCCGTGTGTCACTGTCTTTTTCAGTTGATGAGACGCTGCTTCCTAGGTAGATGAATTTGTCTACTAGTTTCAGAGAGGTTCCGTCTAGTGTGGAAATGTTGCCTGTTTGGTTATAACACATATATTCAGTTTTGTGTGCATTGACATGGAGGCCAATGCCTGTGGCAGCTCGTTCCAAACTATGCACAAGTGTTTCGGCTTGGTTGAGTGTATTCGCCAGTATCCTATGTCATCGGCGTAGTTGGCGTCAGAAGTAACCATCATATACAAAGGTTATTTAATAAATAAGGGGAATTTTTTGAAAAAAGCAAAACCATTTTTTTCTATAAATGTAAACACTATTAGAAATTGTTTTTTTGCAAAAAAATGATTTTAATGTCATAAAAATATTTGTTTTCAGGCTATTCAAAATATTGACAAATTAGAGGGCTCCAGGTTTGAACAGAGGTTTATCATCAATTTTTTTGTGGCCAAGAAGTGCAAATGATGTGAAATTTATAAAAAAAGGTGTGATATGTATGGAGAAGTATGCTTTAGTCAAAAAGGTGTTTTCAAGCGGGTAAAAGAGGGATTTGCCATGATGCTCCTGAGTCTAAAACACAGTCCATGGAGTAAAAGTACACTGACTCTCTGGTAAAGAAAATGTTCCAGATTCAGCTATCAGTAAGGAATGTTATAATGACAGTATACTGGTACATGGAATGACCCATGACTATTGATTTTCATGAAAAAGTTGCAACTGCATATAGTGTTTCCTGTTGTTGACTCCTTCGGCAATATTTCACCTTATTTATTGAGTAATCCTCATGCATATATATATATATATATATATATATATATATATATATATATATATATATGTGTGTGTGTGTGTGTGTGTGTGTGTGTGTATATATATATATATATATATATATTTATATATGTGTATATATATATATATATATATATAATGAAAAAGTGGGAGATTTTTATGCATGATTTTCCAACAATGATTAATGACATATATTGTTAGAAGGTTATTGGATATACCCCAGCAGCCAGAATAAACAAACTTAAAAGGAAATGAACTGTAGTCCAACACTAAAAATGGGTTTTGTGTGAATAAGTTCATCAATGTTTGTATCTTTTTCAAAAAAAAATTCTCATCTTTTTCTCCTTAGATATTGATTAGCTTTCAGAAACACTAACAAGAACAGATTTATCAGTAGGTAACTCATATAACAAAGAAAGAAACTTTTTGCCTTGGGCAAGTAAATTCACATTTAGGGCAACTTTTACATTTAAAAATTGTATTTTCAATGTCAGAATAAAATGCTATTTTATAATGGTTTCAAGGAATATTATTAATTTGAAGGTATTTTGTGGAAAGTTTTAACTTTAATAGTTAAAAAAACCCTGGAAAGTAGTTTTATTTTTTGGTTTCTTTGTTTCTTCATGGGTTATTTAATGCCAAAGCCATTCCCTGTAAAAGAAGAACAGGAGGTGCCCGTGATGTAATGGTTATTGCCTTAGAAAATGGACTCGGTGACACGAGTTCAAATCCTGGACCAGGCTAATTGCGTTTCACATAGCACTAATACCCTTGGGAAAGGTATGAATCCAATTATTCTCCCTCCAGCTCTGGGTAAATAGTACGACAGACTAGGTTCTTCAGCCTTGGTGAGGCAACTAGTCTAGGAGAAGGAATACTCTGAATTCAAACCTGTTAAACTCTGCTTAAAAATTGACCTTGTGTCATATCCTGACCGAGCAGAGGGGTTGTTTGATATGTTAAAAGAAGAACAGTGGTACTACTTAACCCATAGCTTGGGGGAAAGGGGGTTCAATAGCTTTCTCAATGTTTTTAGTTTGGAAGTGAACATCATAAAATGACTGGAGTTTGCAGTCCAATACTGAACTGTCGACTTGAAGTAAATGAGTTCAAACTCCAGTCCAGTATTTTAGCAATTGTATTTTGTAAATATCTTTTATCTTATTTTTAAGGTAATAAAATTAATTATTTTATTTCTTTTATTTTTCTGGAATAAAATCTACTCGTGAGTAAATTCCCCAAGATTATATCTTAAACTCTGTATTATAACCTTAAAAAAGACATGAACTCCATTTTTAGGAGGTGCCCGTGGTGTAATATTTAACGTCGAAGGAAATGGACACGACGACACGAGTTCAAATCCTGGACGAGACTAATTGCATTTCACATAGCACTAATACCCTTGGGAAAGGTATGAATTCAATTATTCTCCCTCCACCTCTGGGTAAATAGTAGGACAGACTAGGTTCTTCAGCCTTGGTTAGGCAACTAGTCTAGGAGGAAAACTCTGAATTCAAAACTGTTAAACTCCGCTTAAAAAATGACCTTGTGTCATATCCTGCCCGAGCGGAGGGGTTGGTAAATATAATGAACTCCCTTATCCCCTCAAGTATTGTTCTTGCACCAGGCCACTGACCTAATGAGTAGAGTGTTCAACAATGGTCCGGGAGATCAGGGTTCAATCCCAGGTCGGGTCATACCAAAGACTCAAAAAGTGGTACTTGATGCCTCCTGGCTTAACACTCAGCATTATAAGGTATGGATCAAGGGTAAAGTGGG
Source organism: Sepioteuthis lessoniana (assembly GCA_963585895.1). NCBI lineage: Eukaryota > Metazoa > Mollusca > Cephalopoda > Myopsida > Loliginidae > Sepioteuthis > Sepioteuthis lessoniana. The sequence continues at coordinate 440,692 of CAUZXS010003207.1, read as the reverse complement.
GCATTCCAGGGAAAGAAATTGCACCCTCCCCTACACCTCGGTGTAGTAGCTATTGAAAAAGGACCCTTTGGGTCACCCTCAACTAAAGTTGCCGACTTTACTTATACTTATTGTTCTTCTACAACTAAGGATTTGGCATTAAATAACACACAAAAGTTGATATGCCATTAAACAAAGAAACCACACCAAATGAAACCAAACCAAACCAAACCATATTATATAATATATTATTCATACATTATATAATATATATATTATATCTTTATCGGTACTATTCAGCTTTATTTTCTATTTTAGATGTTATAAATGTTGTTACAACTAGTACGATTCCGGTAATTTTGAAGTACTATTTTAAACTGGATCTCAAAGTGACCTGAACTGAGAATTCAGGAAGTAGAAGGAAATGACACAATAACTGACTGCACAGTAGAAAACTAGCTTAGGCATTTTCATAGTACTTATTTCACCCTTGGCATGGGACTCTATATTTAGTTTTAATTTTTGTTGGAATGCATTTTGCTGCTGCCTCAAGGTGTGCATTGACAAAATTTTCGTATTCGTCGTTTGGTGTACTTTTTTCCGTCTTTTCTTGTAGTGTTTCGAATCTGTTTCTCAATTCTAATACGTATTTATCTCTGACATCTTTGTTGTTTAATAGGGCCCAGTCATAGTGTTTGGTGGTCGCTGTTCGTTTGTCGTTTTTTCGTAGGCTTAACCGTATTTTCGCTGTGACTATTCGGTGATCGGTGGACACACCCTCAAAAGAGGAGTATGCCTCGCAATTCAATGCACTATTCTTCCATTTCTTGTTTATAAGGACGTAGTCTATCTGAGCTTTAGTATTGTTTGCGTACGTGTATGTCCATAGTTTGCCCTCTCTTTTTTGGTAGTTTGTATTGAGGCATGCTAATCTATTTTCTATCATGAAATCTGTTAGATGTTGTCCATTTCTATTTGACGTGTTGTGGAGGCTGTATTTGTTGTTTCCGTTTTTCCCGATTTGTGCATTCATGTCTCCGCCAATGACTAACATGTTGTGTTTCGGGATGCTACGCACTAATGAGGATAACTCATCGTAGAAGGTGACTATTTCATTTTCTTCACTAACATTGGTGGGGCTGTAGCATGAGATGATTGTTGCTCTGGGGTTTCCGTTAAATGTGGCTACCATCATTCTAGGTTGTATTTTCTCTATGCTATTAAGCGTTTTTAGTGCTCTAGGTCCTATAAGCAATCCTACCCCTCCCACTGCGGCGTTGACAGAGTTTTTCCATGCGGATACAGTGGCGAGCGACCATCCATTGCTAGTTTCGTGATATTTGATATCTTCTGTGTGCGTGTATCTGTGTTCTTGTATGCATATTATGTCTATTTTATGTTCTTCGGCCGATGCGATTAGCTCTGGGAGTTGTCCTATTCTATTTAAGGTTCTTACGTTAAATGTGGCTATTTGTAGTGTTTGCTTGCATTTTAGTAGTTTTGATTGTTTGAGCTCTGTAGCTGATTTTTCGAACACCGAGGCCAGGGCTCCAACCTCAGCAGGACGCGCCCCTTTTTTACCCGCGCGAAGAGCGATGCGGTTTGTGTAAGTGGTTTGAGTGTGGGTCATGGTTATCTTTCGATGGCTGTTTTATTCTCTTCTATAGAAGCCACTCTTATAGAGGAGCAGCAGTAGTTCCCCGATCGAACTGTCGATCCTGAGCGAAAAGTCGTCAAACTCACGTCCAGGACCCATTTGGGTATTGACTTTGGTCGTCCATTGGTTTATTCAAATACCTTAACGTACATCATGCTGCTTCCCATGTGTACATAATAAACTAAATAAAAATTAAAAAAAAAAAAAAAAAAAAAAAAAAAAAATTAATAAATAAATAAATAAAATAAAATAAAAAAAAAAAATAAAAATAAAAATATAAAAAAAAAAAATAAAAAGGGGGGGGGAATTTGTTTTAAGTTTTAACTTAGTTAAAGTCCAACATTAAGGTACTTATGACTTTCACTAATACTGACTTACACTTTTTTGCTGTATTGGGACTTTTCCAAGGGCTTTTTTTTTTTTTTTTTTTTTTTTTTAAAAACTATCGAAAAAACCCAACAAACACAAATGCCTTAAAACTAAAAACGGCACAATATCAATTAGCAGGCATATATATAAAGGAACAGACAGAATACATTCAAAATCAGATAGATAAGATCAGAGACTCGGTAGAAGATAGACAATCTAGAATTGCCTGGCAAACAATAAACGAAGTGAGCAGAAGAAAGAACACAACCAAAGCAAAACTTAAAGCAGCAAACCAACAAGAAAGAATAAAACTGTGGAAACAGCACTTCGAAAACTTACTTGGAAACCCACCAAAAATAACGCATGAACCAATCACCAGAATAATTAGCAAACAATTAGACATTAAACTTGGACCGTTCACACAAGGAGAACTCGACTCGGTTCTCAGAAAAATTAAAAATAGGAAAGCTGCAGGACTGGACGAAATTACCCCGGAAGTATGGAAGACCAGACAATTCGACGACATACTGCTCCGACACTGCAACGCAGTATACAATCAAAATCCGATAGATAGATGGACGAAGGGATGCATACTCCCCTTCCCTAAAAAGGGAGACCTCGGATTAGCCAAAAACTACCGAGGCATAACACTTACATCCATAGCTGCCAAAATCTACAATGCCCTACTACGAAACCGCATAGAACCCAAAATCGACAACATACTTAGAAAAAACCAAAATGGCTTCCGAAGAAATAGATCTACGACCTCACAAATACTAACCATCCGCAGAATCCTTGAGGGTGTACGGGCAAAGAACCTACAAGCGACATTAATATTTGTCGACTTTACCAAGGCTTTCGACTCCATTCACAGAGGAAAGATGGAACAAATCCTACTAGCGTACGGCATACCTAAAGAAACCGTAGCGGCAATAACGATTCTCTATAGAAACACTAAAGTAAAAGTACGATCACCAGATGGAGACACAGAATACTTCGACATTGTAGCAGGAGTACTACAAGGGGACACGCTGGCTCCGTATCTCTTTATCATTTGTCTAGACTACGTACTTAGAACATCGATTGACAAAATCAAAGAGAATGGCTTCGAACTGACGAAGAAAAGAAGCAGAAGATATCCCGCAACAACAATTACCGACGCCGACTACGCCGATGACATAGCGATACTGGCAAATACACCTGACCAAGCCGAAACACTTCTGCATAGCCTGGAACGAGCAGCAGCAAGCATAGGCCTCCATGTTAATGCACACAAAACGGAATATATGTGCTATAACCAAACAGGGGACATCTCCACTCTAGAAGGAACCCCTCTTAAACTAGTAGACAAATTCACGTACCTAGGAAGCAGCGTCGAATCAACCGAAAAGGACATCGAAACGAGGTTAACGAAAGCATGGACAGCTATCAATAGGCTATCGACTATATGGAAATCAGACCTAACCGATAAAATGAAACGCAGTTTCTTCCAGGCAGCGGTCACATCGATACTGCTATATGGATGCACTACATGGACGCTAACAAAACGGCTGGAGAAGAAACTAGATGGCAATTACACAAGAATGCTGCGTGCAATCCTCAACAAGTCCTGGCAGCAACACCCCACAAGACACCAACTGTACGGACACCTGCCCCCTATCACGAAATCTATTCAAGTTAGGCGAACCAGACATGCAGGACATTGCTGGAGAAGCAGAGATGAACTCATAAGAGATGTACTCTTATGGATCCCCACACACGGCCGCGCAAAAGCAGGACGACCAGCACGAACGTACATTCAGCAGCTATGTGAGGATACAGGTTGTTGTCCTGAAGACCTACCTAGGGCGATGAACGATAGGGAGGAGTGGCGAGAGAGGGTCAGGGATATCCGTGCTGCCAGCACGATATGATGATGATGATGATGATTTCACCCTTAAACTAAAGCTTTGGGAGAATGAGCACTAATTTTTGGTTATAATGCTTAAAAACGAAAGATGAGAATCCATGGTAAACTTCTAGAAAATTCAGGATCATATTCAGGGTGTCTCAAAATAGATGCAACTCATTAATATGATAATGATTTTTGCTGCGGCAAGCACAATATACGGTCATTTGGAACATGTCCTGTAAAAAATACAGAGAAAAAAATATAGAGACATAAATCAGTTTTTTTTATTGTTATTATATCAGCTTCCAGGACATGGAATCATTTTTTGAGTTTCTTGTCTCAGGAATAAATCATTATCATATTAATGGGTTGCATCTTTTTTGAGACAGTTTTCAATGATTTTTGTCTTCAAATAAGTAGTGATGCAAAATATTTTTTCCTCTCTTGTTTAAGGCATTGTGATCAAGGATTAATAGTTGTCATAATATACTATTTTCAAATTGGAAACCAAAAAAAAACACTGCATTTTTATTGGTAGAGTTATTTGCCATCACATGGGTCCCATGTATATTGACACATCCAATACAAAGGATCTCAAAAGCTTAGAAATATGCGACTGTTTCAGAAATGTAAATACTTTTCTACCAAGTAAAATACACACTTTGATCTGATTTCTTTTGGAAGGATTTCATCATTAAATATCAATGAAAAAAAAACAAACCAAATGGTTAAAATAGACTCTTGATAATGAAGTGCTTGTCACCAGGGATGTAGAGTAGCCCCATAACTCATATCTGTACGTCAACCTGATTTTTTTTCCTTCTTTCTGTATATGGTGTTCTGTTGACAATTTGACAGAATGCCAAATAAGTTGCCAGTGGGATTCTAACCAACAACAGCACTGTAACCTCATGACCGGAAACATTTAATGGAACTCAACTGTCTGCCTAAGGCAAATGAAGAACAAATCACACTAAATTAGCTTCCATTTCTTGGCATAGTTTGCTTGTAACTCACTTCAGTTCTATGACAATAATATACAGACATACTAAGTCCTGGAAATATGAAAATAAAATGATTTCTCTGTATTTACATGTATATAATACAAGATGTAGATGACCTGCATCTAATGTGGCTTGGTCGTTTGTAAAAAAAAAAAGGATTAGACATAGTCATGCAATAATTATTTTGTAGGAGAGCAGGCAGAAGTCCAGCTGAATGGTTTGGTTTGGTTTCTTTGTTTAATGGCATATCAACCTTCATGAGTAATTTAATGTCAAAGCCATCCTTGTTGAAGAACAGTAGTGGTTCTATTTGACCCATAGCTGGTGGGGGAATAAGTGGGTTCATACCTTTCCCAAGGGCATTAGTCTGAAAGTGAATGCAATAGTGCCACTGGAGGTGGACCTAATGCACTGCTTTTGCCCCAGCACCGTAGAGATTCGCTCTGTAGCTGAATGAGATGATGATTATTTGAAAATGACTTCATGGGTCTTCATTGAAGGAGAGAGCTAAAATCCTTATAGATAGTTGTTCAACAATTGTATTTCTACTGATATTATATGATAAGGAATATATATGTACATAGAATATATTCTTTATCAGTCTTGTAATAACTAAATATATTTGAAATATTGTTCTTCAAGTAAAAAAGCATCATGTGTATCATTTGAGAGATTGTTGCTTCATATTGTTTGTCATTCTGTTTTTCTACAGAAAACAGTGTGAGAACAACTGCTTTAAATTTACATAGTAATAAATCATCGTCTTCACAAAAAAGATTGGTTTGGTTTGATTATTTGTTATAAAGGCATATCAACCTTTGATGATTATTTAATGCCAAATCCTGTTTATATATGTGTGTATATATATACATATATGTATATATATTATTGAGCTCATAAGTGATGTTCACCTATGGTCCCCCTCACATGGCCGAGCAAAAGCAGGGCCACCAGCTCGAACCTACATACAGCAGTTCTGTGCGGATACGGGAAGTAGCCCTGGGGACCTGCCAGAAGTGATGAACAATAGGGGGGAGTAGCGAGAGAGGGTCAGAGATATCTGTGCTGGTGACATGACAAGATGATGATGATGATGATGTATATATATTATAACAGTGTTGGTTGTCACTATCACACTTCGTGGGTTTGTGGCAGACCAAATGTGATATAATTTGGGGAGCACTCAATATATGTAATAGAGCTTTTATATAATGATAATATATTAGTTTTTATATATACTTAATACCTTGAATATACACGCTTGGAGAAATTTAATACTTTTATTTTTCGATTCTTTCTATTTCTTCAATATCTTTTGTTCTCTGCCTGATGATTGTCATTTATAAGACGTCATGAAACCTTTGGTCACAGACAAGCCCCCATGCAATTAAATATATATAAAAACTAATATATATTAACTTATTATTATATAAATTATATTTACTTTATATTTATATTATTATTATTTTATTTGTCTAATGAATAGAGTGTTTGCTAATGGCCTGGGAGACCGGGGTCAATCCTAGGTCAAGTCATACCAAAGACTCAAAAAAATGCTTAGCACTCAGCATTATAAGGTGAGGATCAAGGGTAAAGGGGAGCAACCCTGGGAATGTAGTTGCATCCTCCTCTACACTTCGGTGTAGTAGCTATTAAAAGGGAGCCTTCAGGTCTTCCTCGACTAAGGTCACCAACTTAACTTATATATATATATATATGTATATGTATATATTATTTTTTATTGAATCATTTGAAGGTAACTTTATTTTTCAGCGAGTCTGAGCTCATCTGTCTGCACACAGTTTAATGGTTTCAAATATTGTTATCTGACTCTAATATTTCTATTTAACATTATTCATTCATTTGCACACAGTTAAATAGTTTCAAGTCGTGTTATGTTATATTAATTATCAAATTTAAAATCAATCATTTATTTGTATACAGTTAAAGAATTTCAAGTATTGCAAATGATTAAATAGATCTATTTGACTCATAGATCAGACCCTAAACACTGAAAGGAAAAATGTGGATTTGGCATCATAAAAAGTGTTTTTCAATTAGAAAAAAGATGAGCAAAGAGGAATTATGCATTTAATGTTTTTGAAGGATGCTAAATGAAACAAAATGAAGAATAAGGATGATACTGGCACATTGGTCTAGTGGGTAGAGTGTTTGCCACTGGTCCAAGAGACTGGGGTTCAATCCCAGGTCGTGTCATACCAAAGACTTTAAAATGGTAGTTGATATCTCCTTGCTTAACACTCAGCAATATTAGTTGCATATCAAGGGTAAAGTGGAGCAATCCAGGGAAAGGAGTAGTGCCCTCCCCTACACCTTGGTGTAGTAGCTATTGAAAAGGAACCTTCGGGTCACCTTTGACTACGGTTGCCAACTTTACTTTTACTTTATTTATTTACCAACCCCTACGCACAGGTAGGATGTGACATAAGGTCAATTTTTAAAGTGGGGTTTAACTGGTTTGAATTCAGAGTGTTCTTTCGCCTTGACTGGTTGCCTTACCAAGGCTAAAGAACCCAGTCTGCCGTAATATTTACCCATAGCTGGAGGGAGAATAATTTAATTCATACCTTTCCCAAGGGTATTAGTGCTATATGAAATGCAATCAACCTTGTCCAGGATTTGAACTTGTGTTGTCATGTCCATTTCTTAGGTGGATAAACATTACATAATGGGCACTTCCACTAAACACCACAGGCATAAAGATGATATAGCTATTTACTTAGTTTAGTATAGATGTTGGGCAAGGCCCAGTAAGATGATATAGTTATTTACTTAGTTTAGTATAGATGTTGGGCAAGGCCCAGTAAGAATCAAACTTACTAACAATAGTAGACTACTTTGGTAACCATTACACCATGTGAGGTACTCATCCTCTTTTTGTATCGTTATTTACTAAAGTTTGCTTGGGTGTGGCAAAAGGCTCGAAGTATGGGGCGCACATTGAGAATCACACTTATTTGCAATGCTCTGTAAATCTAGCTTGCTCATCATTACTCCTTGTCAGTTGCCCAATAATGATAACATATAACTGCTTAATTAAAGGTTTCTGTTAAAACTCTTTGAAGCTTTCTCAATGCAATATACATCTAAGAAGGACCAGAAAATTGTGTAGCTGAAATACTGATTGGTTTGGTTTGGTTTGGTTTAATGGCACATCAACCATTGTAAGTTACTTAATGCCAAATCCAATGTTATACATATAAACAGTTTTATTTCAAACAATTCAGTTTAATATGCAAAAACAGTTCTATTTCAAATAATTCAGTTAAGCATAAGTACACAGTCTAAATATCAAAAACAGTTCTATTTCAAACAACTCAGTTTAGAATAAGTACACAATTTCAATGTCAAAAACAGTTCTATTTCAAACAGTTCAGTTTAGCATAAGTACAATGTTTACATGTCAAAAACAGTTCCATTTCAAACAATTCAGTTTAGCATAAGAACGCAGTTTGGTTCTATTTGACTCATAGATAGGACTCTATCAGGTGCTACCACTTTGAGCCAGAGTGGAACTGGGAGTAATGGCAATGAAGGGGTACTCCATATTTCCCAAAGCTCCTGCATTACTGGAGCCTCAGCACCTGATTGTTTGGTGTCATATCCAGGACACTCATTGGGTGGAGGTGTCTTACCCCTCTGCAGAGATGCAGTCAGTGTATTCAACAGTCCCAGCTGACTGCCAATAGTATAAATGTATATTTTTTTTTATTACACACAGTTAAATGTCAAAACAGTTCAATTTCAAACAATTCCGTTTTGTATAAATATACTGTTTAGTTCTATTTGACCCAATCAGGTACTACCACTCCAGGTAAGCTGAAATATTGAGATGAGGATGTTAAATCCCCACAAAATTTATGTGTTTGATGCTTTATTGAGATCACCATATTTCTTGTAATCAAATATGTTTAGTGGAAATGAAGAAGATAGTATTGAAATAATGCTTAGCCAAATAGTTGATTATCACTCAGTAAATGTAAGTTATAATTACTGTGAATGAGTTGGCAAGAGTGCTCTCATAGGTCAGTGCTGATGAGCTAATGACGGTTCAGTCAGAGATTAGCTGACATGGATTAGTTGAAGAAAATGTATGTGTGTTTAGCCAAAAATTCGAATTAGCAGCAGGAAGACAAACCCGAGCAGAAGTTGCCCAGTCGGCTGGGGCTGTAGAATGCACCGACTGCTTCTCTGCAGAGGGGTAAGACCCCCCAACGGGTGTCCTGGATATGACACTAAACAATCTGATGGTGAGGTTCCAGTAATGCTGGAGCTTTGGGGAATGCTGTGTACCCCTTTATTACCATCGCTCCCAGGTCCACTCTGGCCCGGAGTGGTAGCACCTGATAAGGGTCCTATCTATGGGTCAAATAGAACTAAACCATGCTTCCTTCGCTATACAGATTTTTACATTTAAACAGCGTATTCATGCTAAACTGAATTGTTTAAAATAGAACTGTTTTTGACATCGAAACTGTGCTTTCACTAAATTGAATTGTTATATACAACTGCTTGAATAGTTTGAAATAGAAATGTTTTTGACAATTAAACGGTGTACTCATGCTAAGCTGAATTGTTTGAAATGGAACTGATTATTTGCATAAAAGTGGATTTGGCGTTAAATAACCTACAAAGGTTGATATGCCATAAAACCCACCAAACCAAACCAAACCAAACCTAGCAGAAGTTAAAATCACTAGAGGCATCTTACAGGGAGACTCACTCTTGACACATTCATTTGTTAGCAATGATACCACTAAATTATATACCGTACTAATATGTAATTGTATACTATACTTATATATAATCATATACTTAATAATATACAATACTAATATATCATTATATACGAGGATCATTAAATAAGTTTCCAGACTTTTTTCATATGGGCACTTTTATTGATAGTACACACATGAAACCCTACTCCCCTTTGAAGTAATCTCCTCTGGCTGCAATGCACTAGTTCTACTGTTCCAACAACTTCTGAAAGGCTCCATGGAAGTCTTCTTGTGTGAGTGTGTCAATGACCATCATCACAGCCTCTTTCATCTCCTCAATTGTCTCATAATGACAGTCTCTGAGCTTAGGGAATAACCAAAAATCACAGGGAGCAAGGTCCTAACTATAGGGAGGCTGAGGAAATGTCTTGATGCCCATCTAGGTCAAATAGTCTGTGACAAGGATGGAGTTGTGGACTTGAGCATTGTCCTGGTGGAAATGCCACTGACCCGATTTGAAGAGTGCTGGCCTCTTCCCTAGGAATCTCTTCCTGAACTCCCTTAAAACCTCAGCATAGTAACCCTAACCCAAACCCTTTGACCAATCAACTCTGGTGTATTGACTTCCTTACTCCTCCCACATCTCTCATCATCCCTCACAGACTCTGTGCCTTCCTTGAATCTCTTATGCCACTCAAAAGCTGATGTTCGATTCATGCAAGCAGTCTGCAGCATTACATACGTTTCTATGGCATTTTTTCCAAGTTTAAAACAGAATTTTATTACATATTGTTCATCTAAAGTCCAGATTGGATTTTTGAAATTCACCAGCTGTGACAATGAGGCTTTAGTAGGGTGTATTCCAATTGCTGTTGTAGCTGTTAATTTGAACCTGAAATCATAAAAATTAGTCAGTCATCTCATGAGATGTATAGCAATAACATAGCAAATTTTCAAGAGTCTACGCCAATTTTAAATGCCTGTACAAAAAAGTCTAGAAACTTATTGAAGGCACCACATACTTATTGTATACTATTGTAAGTAAAGTTGGCGACCTTAGCCGAGGGTGATCTGAAGGCTCCCTTTTCAATAGCTACTACACCAAGGTGTAGGGGAGGGTGCTACTCCATTCCCTGGATTGTTCCACTTTACCCTTGATCTATACCTTATAGTGCTGAGTGTTAAGCAAGGCGGTATCAAGTCTTGGAGTCTTTGGTATGACTCAACCTGGGATTGAACCCCAGTCTCCCAGACCATTGGTGAACACTATAAACTATATTAATTTTTTATTATATACAGAATGTCTGATTGACTGTGATGGTCACTAGTGGTGTGTCATTCACATACAGCCCATTCAAAACAGATTATTTGTAAGTAAATAGTTTGTTGGTAAGTTATTTTTAAACAAGTTGTTAGAGCTCAGTTGTATGCACACAGTTAAATGGTTTCAAGTATTCCTATCTAACCTTAATGATTCTCTTTATTATTAATCATTTGTTAAGTTATTAAGTTATTATTAATCATTTGTTATTAGAAAAAAGATTATTTAATAACAAGAATAAACTCATAGATTCCAAAAGGAAAGAAAAATAATGGAAAATAAAATCAAAATACAAGGTTTGAGTTTTTAATTCTTATTCAGATTTTTAATGAATAAAATCCAAATTATTATTAACAAAAAATTTTGATCTGACTAAAAATATCTGGATCTTCACTTCTTAAGTCAGTTTCATTTTTGTCAGGCATTTGTTGTTGTAGGTGTTATATGATTCAATATTACATTTATAACAACGTTTCTGTTCTTTGCAAAAAAAATTTTCTTGAAACTATAGGGATTTAAAAAAAGAAATAAAAAATAATAGATAAATAAATTCAAAAGAAGCAGTTTCCCAGAAGGCCCCAGACAGAAAGCAAAATCCATGCATGCTTGGAGGGATAGACTTCCTGGCACCAAGGAGAAATTCTTTCTCAGTTAGCAGTAACCTCTTCAACTGGAAGGACCTTTCTTCAGTTTTCTGAAAGGTCTTATTTGCACCTCTGTTAAGAAAGAGATACTTCATCTCTTTCTTCTGTGATACAATTAAAAACAGTATCAAACTGAAATGTTTTTTCTTTACACCCTCCCCTACACCTTGGTGTAGTAGCTATCGCAAAGGTAGCCTTTGGGTCACCCTTGACTACGGTCGCCAACTTTACTTACTTTTTTATTAAAGCAGCCCAGTTGACTGGAGTTGTTGAATACACTGACTGCATCTCTGCAAAAGGGTAAAAAATGTAATGTAACCTGGGATTGGTCCAGGTGTCCTGGACCATTGCCGAACACCCTACCCACTAGGCTATTGAGACAAGGGTAAGATTCCCCAAATGAGTGTCCTAGATATGGCATTAAAAAATCTGATGGTGGGGCTCCAGAAACACTGGAGCTTTAGGGAATGTGGTGTATCCCTTCATTGCTGGCCTAGAGTGGTAGTACCTGATAGGGTCCTATCTATGGGTCAAATTGAACTGTTTAACATTTAAACTATGTACTTTGATATTTAAACTAAGTTCAAACAAATGACATGCTAAACTGAATTGTTTGAAATAGAACAGTTTGATGATTTAACTAGGTGTAAACAGATGACATATTTAATTGAATTTTTAGTGAAAAATTGTAATACTTGGAACCATTTAACTTAGTTGATATGCTAAACTGAATTGCTTGAATTAGAACTGTTTGATCATTTAACTGTGTTTAAACAAATGACCGTTTTTTAATTGAACAGTTAGTGTTAAATCGTAATACTTGAAAACATTTAACTGTAAAATTACATTAATAGTAAATATAATTATTTTTATTAGGTAGAAATAAGTGAAACCATGTTACTGTGTGCAAAAAATAAACTCAGGGTTGTTTAAAAATGATATCTATAAATATGTTTAGAAATCATATATTTAATATGTATAAAAAGAATTTGGCATTAAATAGCACACAATGGTTGATATACCATAAAACCAAAGCAGACCCAAGCAAACCAAAACATAAAATGTATCAAGGGAGAAGTATGTTGTATTAAAAGTATTAATAATGGATAAAATGTATAAAGTGAAGTGTATATAGAAATAAATGTATAAAGTGAAACTATACAGGAATGAATTAATAAATGTATGAATAATATATGAAATGTATAAAGTGAAGGGTATATAGAAATAAATGTATAAAGTGAAACTATACAGGAATGAATTTATAAATGTATGAATAATGTATAAAATGTATAAAGTGAAGGGTATATAGAAATAAATGTATAAAGTGAAACTATACAGGAATGAATTTATAAATGTATGAATAATATATGAAATGTATAAAGTGAAGGATATATAGAAATAAATGTATAAAGTGAAACTATACAGGAATGAATTTATAAATGTATAAAATGTATAAAATATATAAGTGATGTGTATATAGAAATAAATGTATAAAGTGAAACTATACAGGAATGAATTTATAAACGTATGAATAATATATGAAATGTATAAAGTGAAGGGTATATAGAAATAAATGTATAAAGTGAAACTATACAGGAATGAATTTATAAATGTATGAATAATATATGAAATGTATAAAGTGAAGGATATATAGAAATAAATGTATAAAGTGAAACTATACAGGAATGAATTTATAAATGTATAAAATGTATAAAATATATAAGTGATGTGTATATAGAGTAAAAGTAAAGTTAGCGACCATAGTCGAGGGTAACCCGAAGGCTCCCTTTTCGATAGCTACTACACCAAGGTGTAGGGGAGGGCGCTACTCCATTCCCAGGATTGCTCCACTTTACCCTTGAACCGTACCTTATAATGCTGAGGGTTAAGCAAGGTGGTATCAAGTACCATTTTTAAAGTCTTTGGTATGACTCGGGCCATTGGCGAATAGAAATAAATGTATAAAGTGAAACTATACAAGAATGAATTTATAAACGTATGAATAATATATGAAATGTATAAAGTGAAGGGTATATAGAAATAAATGTATAAAGTGAAACTATACAGGAATGAATTTATAAATGTATGAATAATATATGAAATGTATAAAGTGAAGGATATATAGAAATAAATGTATAAAGTTAAACTATACAGGAATGAATTTATAAATGTATAAAATGTATAAAATATATAAGTGATGTGTATATAGAAATAAATGTATAAAGTGAAACTATACAGGAATGAATTTATAAACATATGAATAATATATGAAATGTATAAAGTTAAGGGTATATAGAAATAAATGTATAAACATATAAAGTGAATGGTATGTAAGAATAAATGTATAAATGATGTATAAAATGTATTGAATAAAAAGAAAACAGCAATAAAAGTATAAATGAAGTATAAAACATATAAACTAAAGGGTATACAGTAAAAAATTTATAAGTAATGTATGAAATATATAAGAAGAATATGTAGGATTAAATGTATAAATGTATAGAGGAAAGGGTATGTGGAAACAAAAGTAGAAATAATGTATAAAATGAATAGAGTGAAGAGTATGTTGAAATAAATGTATAAATAATGTATAAAATATATAGAGTGAAGGGTATATAGGAATGTCCAAGCTGTGTTCATTAGCAGATCAGCCGGTGGCAAAGTATAGCATCTATTGCAGCATTTGTCAGACATGTTTCTTCCAGTAGTATTATAAAATGCATTTAGAATTGCAATGGACCTACCTGGTATAGATGTCTATCAATATGCAACTGTGTAAAATTGTAACCTGCATAGAGAAATCAATATGTACACTAACTGACAGTAATAGTAGGCTTATCAAAATATGATTATAATTTGGAAATCCAGATAGGTATTTATCTTAAAAGAACTGGGTATGAGGAAGGTGAGGTGGGAGAGAGCCAAGTCCAAATAGTCTTTTGCAAGAACTTGATTATTAAACTTTGGCAACGAAATGCAGATATATAAGTATACATCTTTATTGCGTATGACTTTCTATCTTTCTTTATACTTACCTATCTAGCTCATCATCATCCTCAAGTATACATGAAAGCACTGATTCCCTTGTCCCTCACTCTCACAATCCATCCCTTTCAGCCATTGCGATTGGTAAGTTCTCTAAATGGCATCTGGTATTTACTTACACCTAATAAATCTAAGTTTTTGCCGATTAGTCAATTCTGGTGTATCCATGTGTAGGAATCCATAAGAGAAAATCACTTATAAGTTTTCCATCTGTCACCAATGGTGCCCATTGTGTTTTGTTTGTCTCACTTGGATGTAGCCCAGTCGGCTGGGGCTGTAGAATACACCAACTGAATCTCTGCAGAGGGGCAAGGCTCCCCTAACAAGTTACCTGGACATGACACTAAACAAACATGGTGAGGTTCCAGTAATGCTGGAGCTTTAGGGAATGCAGAGTACCTTTTCATTGCCATCACTCCCAGGTGCACTCTGGCCCAGAGTGGTAGCATCTGACAGGGTCCTAATCTATGGATCAAATAGAACTAAACTGTGTACTTATGCTAAACTGAATTGCTTGAAATAGAAATGTTTTGACATTGAAACTGTCTAATTATGCTAAACTGAATTGTGTGAAATAGAACTGTTTTGACATTTCACTGAGTATAAATAAATAATTGATGTGCAATTGAATTGTGTATGATACATAGTAATACTTGGAACCATTTAACTTTGTTGACCACACTCAATAGCTTGAAATAGAAATGTTTTTGACATTTAAACTGTGTACTTATGCTAAACTGAATTGTTTGAAATAGAACTGTTTATATGTATAAAAATGGATTTGGCATTAAATAACCTACAAAGGTGTTAATAAACTTTTCATATCTGGCTCATTGCCCTAGTGGGTAGAGTGTTAGCCAATGGTCCATAGACCTGGGTTCAATCAAAGACTTTAAAAATAGTACTCAATACCT
Source organism: Sepioteuthis lessoniana (assembly GCA_963585895.1). Lineage (NCBI taxonomy): Eukaryota > Metazoa > Mollusca > Cephalopoda > Myopsida > Loliginidae > Sepioteuthis > Sepioteuthis lessoniana. Next base: position 425,129 of record CAUZXS010003207.1, on the reverse strand, counting down.
CCTTGCTTAACCTTCAGCAATATAAGGTAGGTATCAAGGGTAAAGTGGAGTAATCCAGGGAAAGGAATAGCACCCTTCCCTACACCTCGGTGTAGTAGCTATTGAAAAAGGAGCCTTCCAGTTGCCTTCGACTACGGTCGCCAACTACTATACATTTCATTATATAAAGTAATATTACCACTAGAAAAAATCATGCACTTTGAGGAAGTTCACTTGAGTTTTTTTTTTTATTTAGCAGTAAGTAAGCTAATTACAGATAAGATGCAAAACATGTTTTATTCAATAGCTAAAGATTCTGGCTTCAGAAGATAATTCAGTCTAGTTTGTTTAAGGTATATTTTATGAAGCTTAAATGTTCAGCTATCAAATAAAGAAATGTTTTGCATCTTATCTGTTATTTGTTTATTTACTGCTAAATAAAGAAAAAGAACAAAAAACACCTAGATGAACATTCTCTAAGTGTGCTAATTCCATAATCAAAAGAAAGTGAAAAACTCAAGAAATATCTGAACATTGTTAGAGATAGTTAAAAAAAAGTTGTGAAATATATAGATGACAGCTACACCAATCATGATTAGGCCGCACAGAACAGTCTCTAAGAATCTAGAAAAGAGAATGAAAGAAATAGAAAACCGAGGAACAACTGAAACTGTCCAGATAACAGCACTGCTGAGATTGGTAAGAATAATTTGAAGAGTTTTTGAGATCTGAGGAGACTTATTGTCATGCAGATTCCAGTGAAAACCACCAGTTATTACTGGTATAAAAAACTTGCAAGAAATGGTATGGAAATAATAATAATAACAATAATGATAATAAGAATAATGTTTATAACAATTTTAATTGGTGCTCTTGGTACAGTCACCGAAGGAACTTTATTAAATAACATTAATTATTAATCATCATTATAATTTTAACTATCATTAAATAGTTCAAATTTTCAAATATTGAATATTCTGCATAATAGAGCAAAACCAAAAAATAGAAAAATGAAGTATATATATATATATGTGTGTGTGTGTGTGTGTGTGTGTGTGTGTTGGTTGGTTGGTTGTTTTGTTTTATGGTATATCAACCCTTTTTGGGTTATTTGACGCCAAATTAAATTTCAAACAATTCAGTTTAGTATAAGTATAGTTTCTTGTTTATACACAGTTAAATGTCAAAACAATTCAGTTAAATGTCAAAACAGTTCTATTTCAAACAATTCAGTTTATCATAAGTACACAGTTTAGTTTTATTTGACCCATAGATAGGACCCTATCAGGTGCTACCATTCCAGGCCAGAGTGGACCTGGGAGTGATGGCAATGAAGGGGTATCTGCATTCTCCAAAGCTCCAGCATTACTGGAACCTCAGCATCAGATTGTTTAGTGTCATATGCAGGACACTCGTTGGGTGGGTGGGGGGTCTTACCCTTCTGTGGAGATGCAGTTGGTGTATTCTACAGTCTGAGCCGACTGGGTAAAACTGTTTATTTTTCTTTGAGAAAGTTCTATTAACCTAACGGTGAGAAAACTTTTTGAATTAACAGATATATGTGTGTGTGTGTGTGTGTGTGTGTGTGTGTGTGTGTGTGTGTGAAAATGTACCAATATAAAAAGCAAGGTAATTAGAGGCTGAATAGTTGAATTATCTGCCAATATAAAATGTTTTGGTTTTTTACATTAAACCATCATCATGGGCACCTCTGGTGGTGTAACGGTTAGCAAGCTGGACTAGCAAACCTACACAAATGAGTTCAAGTCTCATTGGGCACCCCATTCATTTGGCATTGTGCCACGTCGAAGCAAAGAACTTCGTAAATAACTTAAACCATCATCATGGTATTTAAATATGTGATGATGTATCTATTGAATTTAACTAATTTTTTTCTTTTTTCTTTTTCTTTTTTATTTTCTAAAATGAAACAAAAAATGAGAAAGTTTTTAACATTCTATTTCTGTTTATGGTATTTCATTTTAACACCATGTGATGTAGTGTTCAATATTTATTTAAAAACTCAAGATATTTCCTTAAAATATATATATATATATATATATATATATATATATTCTACCTCTCTCTATTTTTTCCTTCACTTTTTCTTTTTTCTTCATTTCCTTCACCTTTTCCCAAATTTATTGTGTTATAGTTTGTAATTTTGGAAGAATTATACGTAGAAGTTTTATGGAGAAAACATTAAACGTTAGTATAAAAATAGATATATCAACATATATGTATATATATGTCATCAATAAAACCATATATATATATATATATATATATATATATATATAATCAACCTTTAAGATTCTGGTAGTGTAAAAAAAAACAAATGATGCTATTTGCTAATAAAGATTATATAAGCTGATATCTATGAAAAAATTTAATAAAAAAAGAAAAGACTAATGACAACCATACTATTTGAAAATAATCAAATAGTGATGCGATACCGAGCCAAAAAATAAATACATCCTCTAAATCCACTAAGCTAAACATAGAAAATGCTTGATACACTCAGTAGAGTGAATTTAAAGTAGTGACGCTTACAGAGTCAGACCAATTTACAGAGGTTTCACCTACTAGATCGGAAGAATCTGAGACAGAGTCAGATTATATATATATATTTATATCATAATTATCCTGTCATGCTGCCAGCATGGATCTCCCTGACCCGTTCTCACCACCTGTCTCTATCGTCCATCATGCTTGGGAGGTCTTCAAGGTCTTAGGCTATTTTTGTTTGATACTACCCTTTTTCCATAAAGAGTCACTCTTTCTTAAGGAGAGATAACTCTCCCCTAACACTTTGTTTAATTGTATATCAACCTTTTTGAGTTATTTTAAGCCAAAGCCAAAGCCATCTTTGTTGAAAGATAGTTGCAGTACTAGTTACCCATAACTGAAAGGACAAGAGAGTTCATGCCTTTTGCAAAGGCATTGTTCCAAGAGTGAACATAACTGTGTAGCTGATGTTCAAACTTACTCACTATAATGTCGCTGTCCAGCACTTTAACCACTATACTACCGGAATGCCTTACAAATTTTTATCTGCCAATCATCTTTAACAAGGATCTTTAACAGCTTGTTAAGTTGACATGTATAGTTTCATAGGAAATATTCATGACCAATCAGAATGTGTTTGAGGCAGGCAGTCTTGCATTGTTTAGATGTTTTTGACTTCTGCAATTTGTGGTGTTTTTGTGTAGTCTGAATAATACCTTTTGCTTTTATCTGGAAATATCAGGAAACTTATTTTCTTTGATTCTATTGCTAGTCACCCGATGTCAGCCATTTGTGTTTCTTGACATTTTCCCACTTTATTCCTGTTTCTTGTCTGATGACCATTGCAGGATACTTTCTTTTTCTTCAGGATGCATAAAGTGAATTCTCACAGTTTTTCTATTAATTTTTCAATCAAAAAAATTAATTAACAATGGTCAAGAATTAATCCAAGCATTGAAGATTATTAGTGAAAACTATTGAGAATAATTTCATGATAGAAATTCAAGAAAATGATTGCTATAAAAATGAAATATCTTGCAGATGTAAACTGATCATTTCTTTCTTTTCGAGGAGCCAAATCCCTTTGACCACTATTCTAAATACACTTTTAAATTGAAAATATAATGAAATAAACAGGAATATTTTGGTTATACAACTGCTGATTCTGTGGACTACCCGTGGGACTGTGAACAGACCATGTCATTGATGGGGTTGAAGATACACACTATCAGTGGGGTTGTAGAAAAACAATGTCAGTGAATGGGTTGCAGAAACACAATGCAAGTGATGAGGTTGCAGACACACAGTGTTAGTAATGAAGTTACAGACAAACGTTATCTGTGATGGGGTTGCAGACAAACAAAGCCATTAATTGGGTTGTAGACACAAAATATCAGTAATGGGTTTGCAGACACACAATGTTAGTGATTAGGTTGCAGACACACTGTCAGTGATGGGACTGAAGATACCAAATATCAGTAATAAGTGTGCAGACACACAATGTTGTTGATGGGGTTGCATACACAAAATATCAGTAATGGGTTTGCAGACACACAATTTTAGTGATTAGGTTGCAGACACACTGTCAGTGATGGGACTGAAGATACCAAATATCAGTAATAAGTGTGCAGACACACAATGTTGTTGATGGGGTTGCATACACAAAATATCAGTAATGGGTTTGCAGACACACAATTTCAGTGATGTGGTTGCAGACACACTGTCAGTGATGTGGTTGCAGATACAAAATATCAATAATTGATTTGTAGATACATAATGCAAGTGATGGAGTTATAGACACACAATGCGATTGTTCTAATTGCAGATACACTTTGTCAATGATGACGTTCCAAATACACAATATTTGTGATGGACTTCAAACATAAAATTTGATTAGCATAGCTTAAACTGTCTTTTAATAAGTTGATGAAAGACAAAAAATATATTTGCTGAATCATAACATAATGTAAAGTCATTTTTTTATGCTTATTGTTTGGAATAAGCATCTGAAGGTGTTAAAATCAACACTACTTTTTCTTATACTCACTGTTTAGGTTGTGTGTTGAAATTGTGTTTAGACTAAAGCTATATTTGGCAAGACAAAATGAATGATGAATATCATGTTATTCTTCTGCAAAATAGTCCCTTTGTAATCCTGCAAACTTATTCCAGTGAAATTTTCATTGGCTGGAGCACCTTTGAAATTATTTTTGGTATGGTCAAAGCTGAATTATTGTTTTTCATTTTTTGTTCTTCAATTTTCATATTTTGCTCTTGAGATGAATTTTCAATTTAGAAAACCATAAAAAACAGTTGTACAAGGGCTAAGACTGTTTGGTTTAATAGATTTGAACAACATGTCAACCTGTCTGGGGTTATTTTTTGTCTTGTGGTTAGGGAATAAGGTATGTTGATTGTCTACAATTACATTTTTGTAGTTATTGGTTTTGACGACATGTTAGGATTGTCGAATACTTTAAATGGTATTGATCAGGTTTATATAATTATTTTTTGGTATAATTTTGTTTCTTTTAAAAATGACAGAATTTCATCTATGTTGATATTTTCAAATCAATTCTTCATATTATTTACATTGAAAAGGCATTTTCTGATGGGAGTGAAAACTTTACATTCAATGAGAAAGTGTTTAACGGTGCAGGGGGTTTGACATGTTGAGGTTGATGTACTTGTTTGATTATCAAGCAGTGTGTAAGTCTTGTGTGACCAATGCATAATTAGTATATAGTGACCTGTTTCTGGATTTTCTGAATGTTGGTCTCCAGTCTCCCAAAGTAAGTTTGACTAAGAGCTTATTGTGAATGTTGCTATTTCAGCGTTTTTGCTGTTTTGTGTGAATAAATCTACTGATTTCAAGTTTCAAGTATGTCTATGGAATCTTAAGTTTGTTGGGAACTAAATTTTTGGTTGATTTGGCTGCCGAGTCAGCTCTTTCATTTCCTCTCACTCTAATTTGACTTGTTAACCAACATATCCTGCTAAGTCTAATAGATATGAAGGATATACTTGCACTTGCACTATTTTGTGTTTCAGCAAAAATGCTGATCAAAAAGTGTCAAAAATCATCAGGAATTGGCATTGATTCATCTAAAAAGCAGTCTAGGATTCTGGACATTATGACTTATGATTGGAGGTGCCTGCAGTGTAATGGTTATCGTCTTAAGAAATAGACACAGCAACACAAGTACAAATCCTGGACAAGACTGATTGCATTTAACATAGCACTAATACCCTTAGGAAAGGTATGAATTCGATTATTCTCCTACCAGCTATGGGTAAATAGTAGGGCAGACTGGGTTCTTCAGCTTTGGTAAGGCAACTAGTCTAGGAGAAGGAAAACTCTGAATTCAAACCTGTTAAACTCTGCTTAAAAATTGACCTTGTGTCATATCCTGCCCAAGTGGAGAAGTTGGTAAATATGATGACTTATGATGAGAATCATTCAATAAATAAAGGGAATTTTTTTAAATTACAAAATTATTATTTTTTTTTTAGAATTCTTTACCATAGATGTAAACTCTACATTGATTGATATGGTTTAATAGCAAAAAAATATTTTAGTCCCACAAAGATAATTGTTTTGAGGCTATTCAAAATGGTGGCAAATCAAATAGAATGCTCCAGACTTGAACAGTGGTCTGTCATTAGATTTTTGCTAGCTGAGAAGTGCAAACCATGTGAAATCTATTGAAGATTGAGTGATGTGTATGGAAACCATATAGTTTTGTCCTGGTTGCTTGGACTTAGAATTATAACTTTAATTTATAAAAATCATTTGCAACTGTTTCCATAAAATTTTTGTTGTTTTGCCCTGTGCTATATTCATAATAAAAGACCTTGCCTGATGATCACATCAGTGAGGAACTGACAGTCACCTATGGTTAAATAATAGGTTAACTCTATCTATTATTTGAAAGGTTGTCTAAATGATTTTAAAAGATTCCGTTAATGTCAAATCAGTATGATTTAGACTTTAATGTGGATTGAAAGCTTGAATTTCATTGGAGGAGTTAAAGTCAGGTGACTAAAATCCTAGAAGCTAAGAGTTAAATTGTAACTTTAATTTAGCTGAGAAACTGCAAAGTGAGTGTGTGTCTATTTTCCATTTTTGATTTGACTGGTTCCCGACACATCCTGTGGGTAAAATATAGTTGATAGGTTTTGTTGGATAGGTTCTGTTGTTTAATGACATATCAACCTTCTTGAGTTATTTATTGCCAAATCCATCCTTCTTGAAGAACGGAAGTGGTACTATTTAACCCATAGCTGGGAAGATAAGGGGGTTCATACCTTTCCCAAGGGTATTTGTTTGAAAGTAAATATAATAGTGTGACTGGAGTTTGAACTCACACACTACAATTCTGCAGTCCAGGCTTTAACCATTACACCAAGAGGCCACCCCGTAAAATATAGTTGAAGAAGATTCGTCATTGATTACAAAATATACATGCTCATGGAAAATGTATTAGTGATTCATTTCACCACTAAGAACTGGAAACAGTGTGGGGTCATGACAAAAGAAGTGACCATCATCTGATAAGACAAGATGACATTGAGAAATGACCACTGATTGAGAGAGAATTAGATGACTTTACAAAAGTGGCAAGAGTTGACTCAGTCAGCACTGTTCTAATTTAGTATCAATATGCACTCTTTACTCATAAATATAGCAAACTATATAATAAATAATATTAATGAATAATATCAATTAGATTTTAACTAAGTTACTTACTAAAAGTTTATATATATATATATATATATATATATATACTACCAGTCAAAAGTATTTGGCCACCATCAAAAATTTTTATTTCTTATCCTAAAAGCATTATTTTAATAAAACAAGTTAAGCACGACAATGCTTTTACCTATTATACTAAATACAAAATAAAAATTTTTGGTTTGGTTTCTTTGTTTAATGGCATATCAACCCTTGTAGGTTATTTAATGCCAAAGCCCTTCTCCAAGAAGAACAGTAGTAGTACTATTTGACTCATAACTGGGAGGATAAGGGCATTCATACCTTTCCCAAGGGTATTTGCCCAAAACTGAACATAATAGCGCAACTGGAGTAGAACTTGCTCACTATGATTCTGCAGTCCATTGCAATAACCATTACACCATGAGGACACCCCTTGAAAATTTTGGAGAGCGACTAAATATTTTTGACTAGTAGTACATATATATGTATATATATGTATATTTAGGCAGCATTTCTTCGTTAATGCAAAATTTCATTAAACATAATAGACATTTTATGTCTACATATTTTCTTTTGGATCCGTTCGAATTCCCGTATTACTTTTATTGTATTCTGGGGAATTGATTTATGTATTGTCCATAGTTGCATGTATCCCTAGTACTTTCTGCCCGACTTTGGGCCATCATCAGGGGAGGATCTACTACAAAAGTGATGTAACTTTTGTTTTAGCATATTACAACTGTGTAAGGGCGTCTTTGCCGTTGAAGGTTGTGGCGTTTGTTTATTTTTTGTGATTCAAGGTTGAGTGAATGGATGTTATTCTTACAGAGTGTAATTTGTCTCTTCACGAGATCACGTCTGTATTCCAAAAGTGCTGTTATATTTATGAGCTGCAGGATCATGAAGTTTAAAATATGTATATTTAGGCAGCATTTCTATTATGTTTAATGAAATTTGCATTAACGAAGAAATGCTGCCTAAATATACATATTTTAAACTTCATGATCCTGCAGCTCATAAATATAACAGCACTTTGGAATACAGACGTGATCTCGTGAAGAGACAAATTACACTCTGTAAGAATAACATCCATTCACTCAACCTTGAATCACAAAAAATAAACAAACGCCACAACCTTCAACGGCAAAGACGCCCTTACACAGTTGTAATATGCTAAAACAAAAGTTACATCACTTTTGTAGTAGATCCTCCCCTGATGATGGCCCAAAGTCGGGCAGAAAGTACTAGGGATACATGCAACTATGGACAATACATAAATCAATTCCCCAGAATACAATAAAAGTAATACGGGAATTCGAACGGATCCAAAAGAAAATATGTAGACATAAAATGTCTATTATGTTTAATGAAATTTGCATTAACGAAGAAATGCTGCCTAAATATACATATTTTAAACTTCATGATCCTGCAGCTCATAAATATAACAGCACTTTGGAATACAGACGTGATCTCGTGAAGAGACAAATTACACTCTGTAAGAATAACATCCATTCACTCAACCTTGAATCACAAAAAATAAACAAACGCCACAACCTTCAACGGCAAAGACGCCCTTACACAGTTGTAATATGCTAAAACAAAAGTTACATCACTTTTGTAGTAGATCCTCCCCTGATGATGGCCCAAAGTCGGGCAGAAAGTACTAGGGATACATGCAACTATGGACAATACATAAATCAATTCCCCCAGAATACAATAAAAGTAATACCGGGAATTCGAACGGATCCAAAAGAAAATATGTAGACATAAAATGTCTATTATGTTTAATGAAATTTGCATGTATATATATGTATATATCTATATATATGTATATATATGTATATATATATGTATATATGTGTATATATGTATATATGTACATATATATATATGTATATATGTATATGTATATATATGTATATATCTATATATGTATATATCAAACAGTAACATAAGCAAGATGTGACAGAAGATCAGTTTTTAACAGGTTTAAATTCAGAGTTTTTTCTCTCTCCGAGACTGGTTGCCATACCAAAATTAAATAGGCTGTATATACTTTAACTTTTTTTTTTATCATGAATGTGTTTCAAAACACTCATGATAATTCTAATTCAGCAAAAATATTCTGAAAGCATAGACATATATATATATATATATATATATATATAGCGCGAGAGAGAGAGACATACAGAGAGACAGACAGACAGAAAGAGAGGTTGTGCTTTTTTTACAAAAATATCCCATAAAATAATCCTGTCTTATAAGGTCAAAGGTCGGCTTTGGATTACTAGCTATTCGAGCTTTAGTGGTGCAATGCCTCTTAAATTAAACCACAAACATCTCTGCAAATGTAAACAAGGTCAGAATATGAAGGAAACTTTAAAAATCTCCTAATAGTGGAGAGGGTTTTCAATGTCAGGTAAAAACACTTCACCTAACTTTCCTAGTTTAAACCTGTTTTCTTATTTTCTAAAAGGCAAGCCGAAACTGAGGAGCATAGTCGTTAGAGTGTTTGCTAATGGTCCGGGAGATCAGGGTTCAATCCCAGATCGAGTCATACCAAAGACTCAAAAAATGATACTTGATGCATCCTTGCTTAACACACTGCAGTATATGGTATGGATCTAAGGTGTGTGGAGCAATCTAGAGAAAGAAGTAGTTCCCTTCCCTATACCTTGGTGTAAGTAAAGTAAAGTTTTAATAGCTACTACACCGAGGTGTAGGGGAGGGCACTACTCCTTTCCTTGGATTGCTCCACTTTACCCTTGATACATACCTTATATTACTGAGTGTTAAGTACCATTTTTAAGGTCTTTAGTATGAGGCGACCTGGGATTGAACCCAGGTCTCCTGGATCGTTGTCAAACACTCTACCCACTAGGCCAATGAGCTGTTTTTTTACCTTTGTGTAGTAGCTATTGAAAAGGGAGCCTTTGGGTCTTCCTCAACTACAGTCGGCTAACTTATATATATATATATATATATATATATTGATATATAGATTGATAGATAGATATATGACCTGTATATTTCTATATACAGATATATAATGATAAGACATCAATAAAGCTAAAATTCTGAAGCTGTGTACCAGTATTCATTTCCTACATTCTTTACATGTGTCTATTTTGGTTGCGATTTTGATAATGATTTTTGCATATCTTCCAACTAATGCAACTGTCCTGCAACCTAATTTTTCTATTGTGTTGCCATGGATATGTTGATAATAATGCTGAAACTGTTGCAGACAACTGCATTGGAATGTACTGAGAACCAACAAAGCAAAATGGTTCAGCAGATAGGCAAGAGATAGAGGAGTGGAGCAGTCAAGAGGGGGTATTGGGGTAGAGATGCATGTACAATACTTGAATTTTCCCATCACATTCCCCCAACACCTCCCCAAAAATTTGCAAACCAAATGAGAAAAAAATAAATATATATACATGAGAAATTTAGAATAATGACTTTTCTATAGTACAAAATATGAGGCATTTGTATTTAAAGATATATAATTTTGTGTGGTGCATACATTTATGCACACACAGGCATATGAAACTGATATTCATTTATGATCAATATTTTTCAATCAATAGTTCATAATAGCTGTTTCATAGTTAACACAATTATTCAAACAGAATTTTTTTTTTCCTTATACCAAACTCATTTATTCATTTTTCGAGCAAATAGTGTGTGTCTCACTGTATAAGGGCCCAATTGTTCAGTTAAAGAACACACACACACACACACACAGAGTTAACAATGATGTATAATCAATGTTTTAAATCTATAGTCTAAGACAGCTTTTTTATAGTTAACATAATTATTCAAATAGAATTTTTTACTATTATAAATTTATATATTAATTTTCAAAACAAAATAGAAGTGTAGGCAGCGGTCGCATCGATACTGCTATATGGATGCACTACATGGACTCTAACAAAACGGCTGGAAAAGAAGCTAGACGGCAATTACACAAGAATGCTGTGAGCAATCTTGAACAAGTCCTGGCGGCAACACCCCACAAGACACCAACTGTATGGCCACCTGCCTCCTATCATGAAAACTATTCAAGTTAGATGAACCAGACATGCAGGACACTGCTGGAGAAGCAGGGACGAACTTATAAGTGATGTACTCTTATGGACCCCCACACATGGCCGGGCAAAAGCGGGACGACCATCACAAATATACAATCAGCAACTATGTAAGGATACGGGATGTTGTCCGGAAGACCTGCCTGAGGCGATGAGCGATAGGGAAAAGTGGCGAGAGAGGGTCAGGGATATCCGTGCTACCAGCACGACATGATGATGATGATATGTGTATATCTATTTATCTGTCTATCAGTATATGTATTTGTGTGTGTGTGTGTATGTGTGTGTACACTGTTCTTTTGTTTAGTAAATGAATACATGAATGAGGAATAAAGAAAAGACATATATATATATATATATATATATATATATATATATATATATATATATAAAGGAGCCATGTCTCTTTTGGTGTGTGTACATGTTGATTTAAAAAAAAGTCATTGAGTATTAAAATCACACATACACTTTAATAAATTCATAATAAGGAAAAGTACAAAATTTAGTTTTTGATTTTTACTGAGTGAATGATATAAATCAATAATTAAGAATCGATCAATTTTTGGAACTTTTCACAATTCTTCATAAGTACAAAAAATTGGGGAACTCTTTGACTCTTCTTCAAATCTACCAAGTCACATGGATTCCATAGATGAAATTTGAATTTAGTTTTTTTTTTTAAAGTATTTACTACAAATTGTAAAAACAAAAATGATTAACTTTTTGGAGAATTGAGGAATATCATGAAAAGGTTTCAAACTAAATTATAATCCAAAAAAAGAAATTGCAATACTAAAATTTTAATATTTTTATGTCTTACCTTTTTATTGTAGCAACCTATAACATTACATTTTTAGAGGGTAAAAAAGAAAAATAACAAATACTAAATGAAAGCATTGTTTATCGATAATTGATTTTTTTAAACGAATACTTTTCTTTGAACAAAATGTATCAATTTTTAATCTGTGTAACTCAAAAACTTAAAAAAAAAAATATTCATAGAATAAATGAATTCTTTTTATGCAAAATTTTTCACCTAAAAATAAAGTCACATTTTTAATTCTTAGTTTCTTTTTATTGTGACATTTTTATTCTTGCATTTTTATAGAGTCAAAAAGAAAATAAGTTAAACAAATACATTTTTTATTATTGTAACTTAACAAGCAATTAAGAACCGATTTTAATTTTGTGCATTATTTAAAAAAAATGTCTTTAGAAAAATAAAATTATAATAATGTTTCAAACCCCTCACAAGTTTAGCGTTATATATTCTAAAATGATATTCTAAATGTAAACAAAGAATAAAAAATTGTAAAATTGAAAAATTCTGTAATATGGAATTCTCAGATTCTAAACTTTTTTGGAGAAATAAGAATTTGAATAAAAAATTTTCTACTTTTTCTGAAAATGATTTAGTAAAAAAGTATGCTTTCTGTAACTGAGCACTAATTATGAAAAAATGAAAATTTACTGGAAACCAAAAAAAAATAAAAATAAAAATGTTTTAAACCTTTCTCCAGTATAGGGTTACATATTTTCATCAATTATTTTAAATGTAAATGGAAAAAGAATTAGAGAGGAAAAACAATTCATGAAATAAAAAATATCTTTCATTAAAATTAACAGATGAAATCTTTCAACTATAAATAAGGACACATTTTAAATTTACTCCTCTCTTCTCCTTTTTTATTTCACTCATTGACATTTATAAAATCCTATTAGTCTGATCCAAAACCAAGTACTTCTGCTAGTATATATATATATACATAGTGGCCCATAAAAGACTGTCTCACAAACTAAACAGGTTTTGCTGCCGCCTGTGTGCAAACTCTTTTATAACAACTGCTTTGTGGGTGGTCTGTCACAGTGCCACAAATTTTAAATCAGTACACTAAGCTCTTTATCAGGTTTGTACTTAGAGAATTCTTCTCATTAAAATAGGTGACACAATATTTTCTTTCTGTTGAAATTGTAAATCTGTCAGTTAAATAGTAAAATTCTCTGAATTTAGTTCAGTGAAATTTGACATTTTTCATTTCCTAAGTTTATTCAAAATATATAACAAATAATATAAAAATTGCATTAAAAACAAGAAAGTTATCTTTTAAAATTGGCCAGTCTCTTGTGGGCCACTCTGTATATATATATATATATATATGTATATATGTTGGTTGGTTGAGTTGGGTTTTATGGTATATCAACCCTTGTAGGTTTTATAATATCAAATCCTATTTATACATATATATATTAAACATATAATTTGCAAATGTATTGTTTGTTGTTGATATAAACAAATCAGAACTCATTTGTTTGCATATGTTTAAATAGTTTCAAGTATTCCTATCTAACATGAATAATTCTATCAAGGATTTTTTGTTTTTCATACAATTAAATGGTTTTGTATACAATTAAATGGTTTCACTAACAATTCAATTTAACATAATAAATTTGTTTGCACACAGTTAAATGGTTAAATAGTTCTATTTGACTCGTTGATGGGAACCTAACAGGTACTCCCACTCTGTGTCAGAGTGGACCTGGGAGTAATGAAAATGAAGAATTATTCCACATTTCCCATAGCACCAGATCTGAAGCCTCACCATTAGATGCAGTTTTGTCTTATATTCAGGACACTTGTTGGGGGAGGTTCTTACCCCTTGTAGTTGGTGTATTTTACAGCTCCAGCTGAGTGGGTTGTATATATATATATATATATATATATATTCCAAGTAAGATGCAAGTATAGATTCATAAGCAATGTTTTTCTATGGATCCCTACACATTGATGTGACCGTGTGTGTCGACCAGCAAGAATTTATCTACAACAGCTCTGAGTGGACACAGGATGCAATTAGGAAGACCTGCTGGGAGCAATGGATAATAAAGGTGGATGGAGAGAAAGAGTCAGGGAAATCTATGCTAGCAGGGTGACTTGATGATGATGATATATATATAATGGACTTTCCCATCAATCTCAATCTATAAGAGCCCAACAGTTCAGTTAAAGATATGAAATGTTGGACTGGTTCCAGAGTTGATTAGTTTATAGTGGTGAAAACTTGAATAGGACCAATCATACTTTTTGAAAAAGAGAAAAAAGATGCACCAGTGTGCCACCATAGGTGTGAGTGGGACAGCAGAATAGAAGAGATCATGCCTTTCTGAAGGCATTATCATAAAGTGGAACACAAAGAACCTTTTCCAGGATTTGAACCTGGCTTGGCAAGTCCATTTCTTTATGTTGCCAACCACTGCATCATATGCACTTTCTTTCTCTCTCTCTCTCTATATATATATATATAATGTAACTTAAATAAAACTCAACCACAGTTAAATTGTCATTATAAATTTATTTCGGCAAAGAATATAATCTTTGTCTCTTCAGATGACACATGTGCCTAATTTGAGTGTGAACACACATCATGCATTCTTATGTAGGATACACTTGGTTTGTCCTTCTTAGCCAGCAAAAATTTAATGACATACCTCTGTTCAAGCTTGGAGTACTCGATTTGATTTTTCACCATTTTGAATAACTTAAAACCAGATATTTTTACAAGATTAAAATGATTTTATTATTATATATATATATATATATGTATATATTACATCAATAGATTCTATAGATATACTTAAATGGAATTATCCAAATTGAGTGTGAATGAGTGAAATGAATTTATTACGGAATATACATATTGATTTTCTTGTTTCTCAATTATAAGTCCTGGAGGCAGCACCCCACAAAGCAGCAGCTGTATGGCCTCCAACCACCCATCACCAAAACAATCAAAATTAGACGGACCAAACATGCGGGACACTGCTGGAGAAGCAGGGACGAGCTCATAAGTGATGTATTTCTGTGGACCCCTTCACATGGACGACCAGCTCGAACCTACATACAGCATCTCTGTGCTGAAATGGGATGTAGCCCTGAAGACCTACCGGAATCAATGGACGATAGAGAGGGGTGGCGAGAGAAGGTCAGGGATATCTGTGCTGACAGTGTGACATGATGATGATGATATATATATATATATTTAAATAAACTATCTTTTAATCAACACTTTGAAATAGGATGGACAGAAATGGGTTGCTATATTAATGCCAAGATAAACAAATGCCAAAGTTAAATTATTGATAAAACATTTATGATTAATTTGAAACATACCTCCATCATCCATGCACACCCAACAAATATCATTCAAGCAAAGATTTTACTGCCAGGTGTTCATAATGGGAGTATCATCAATTCAAAACACTTGGCAACCAAAAATTAATCTTCATTCAATGAATAGATATTCTAAATTACCAGTTCACTTTTAATGGCTTCTTTTGTGGCACATCTATTTTTTTAAGAACTATCTAAAAAATTTTAAAAAGAAACTTTTCTTCTCAGAAACTTTTTCTCCTGATGATGATCTTTGATTGAAACTCGTTGCGAACAAGTAAAAATAAATTGGCCTAATGAATAGAGTGTTTGCCAATGGTCTGGGAGACTGGAGTACAATCCCAGGTTGAGTCATACCAAAGACTTTAAAAATAGTACTTGATGCCGCCTTGTTTAACACTCAGCATTATAAGGTAAGGATCAAGGGTAAAGTGCAGCAAGCTAGGGAAAGGAGTAGTGCTCTCCCCTACACCTAAGTGTAGTAGCTATTGAAAAGAGAGCCTTCAGGTCACCCTTGACAAAGATCGCCAATTTTACTTTACTTTATTTAGATAAAAAATGCAATATTCTAATGAGCATTTTATAGCTGTTGTCATTAAATCAGCTATTTGGAATAATAAAAAAAATGCTATTTAGTGCAAAACACCAACTTTACATATGATAACATTCTTTTGCAAATTGGACTAGGAAATTGATTTACTCTATAAGTGAGAGCCTCTTAAGTGTATTGCTCTTATAAACCTCTCTCTATGATGTGCTGTTCTTGCTAGATGATCTGCTATATCAGTGTTTGATGATGATATTGGTTGTTCTATTTAAGAAGAAGTGATTAACTTTAATTATCATTCAATTTCAAATTTGACTGGAAATTGCTTTATTCTGTAAGTGCATTTTAAGTGTATTACTCTAATAAAATTTTGCCACAATGTGTCATTTTTTCTGGGTTAATGAGAATTTTAATCATATATGTTTACATACACTTGTGTGTGTAGTATATATATATATATGTATATATATATATATATATATATATATATAAAAGTGTGTTTATGTCTGTGTATATGTGTGTGCATTGATTTCTTTGTATTTATGTCAGTGAACTGATCTTGGATTTACTAGCAAATAAATTTGGCATATATATGTTGGAACATATTTGCAGTTGTTTCGGAGTGTATGTGAAAAAGATGTTTGGATGTTTTATTGTAGATGCCATCAGAAAAATTGTTAGAAAAATGGTGAAGCCAAGTTTGCTGCTATAAAAGAGGAAATGTCTGGTCACCTGATTTTGGTTCTTCTTCAATAGAAATATTTCAGTTGAAAAAGAACAAAAAAAAAAGGAAAAATGAAGGAAACCTTTTGGAAGTGAAAGAAATCAACACTCTCTGCATCCCCATACCTCTGTATTGCTTTCTTTAGGATTCCCACTCGATCCATCACCATTCCACTCCTGATTGATGCAGAAAAGTCTGCAAGCATCAGGAATTATTTTCTTTTTCCATTCTTTTTATTTTTCATTTTTTTGCTCTTGGCTGAACCAGGAAAGGTGGAGAGAGAGAGAGAGAGGGAGAGAGCAGAAGAGAACAGTAAAGAAAAAGAGAGCAGACAAGAAGAGTGAAGAGAGAGAGAGCAGATGAGAAGAGTGAAGAGAGAGAGAGAGCAGAAGAGAAGAGAGAGAGAGAGAGAGCAGAAGAGAAGAGTGAAGAGAGAGAGAGAGAGAGAGAGAGCAGAAGAGAAGAGTGAAGAGAGAGAGAGAGAGAGCAGAAGAGAAGAGTGAAGAGAGAGAAAGAGAGAGAGAGAGAGCAGATGAGAACAGAGAGAGAGAGAGATAGAGAGCAGATGAGAAGAGTGAAGAGAGAGAGAGCAGAAGAGAAGAGTGAAGAGAGAGTGAAGAGAGAGAGAGAGAGAGCAGAAGAGAAGAGTGAAGAGAGAGAGAGCAGAAGAGAAGAGTGAAGAGAGTAGAAGAGAAGAGTGAAGAGAGAGAGAGAGCAGAAGAGAAGAGTGAAGAGAGAGAGAGAGAGAGCAGATGAGAACAGAGAGAGAGAGAGAGAGAGAGAGAGAGACAGCAGATGAGAACAGTGAAGAGAGAGAGAGAGAGCAGAAGAGAAAGTGAGAAGGAGAAAGAGAGAGCAAAAAAAGAGAGAGAGAGAGCATTAGAGAAAGAGAGAGCAGAAGAGAACAGTGAAGAGAGAGAAAAAAGATCCAAAGAAAAAGCAAAGGAATAAGGTGAGTTGAAAGAAAGAAAGAAAACAGAGAAAAAGAAAAGATAGTGTCTATATAAATGTTAGGGTGTTTTTTTCTTTTAGTTGCCATTGCATGAGTGGATAGTGCAGTTACTGGTTATTACTAGGTTGAGTCAAAAGTTTTGCAATATTTTGGTAACATGAGGTACAATATGGCAGCTCTGGAGGATTTTGCTGAGGTCTTAATGATGATGAATGACACTAGACTGTGAGATGCTGAGCTTGAAATCTTGGAAAAAGGCAGTGGGATGCATGGTTTTAGGCCTATATGAAATTGCTTGATTGTCAAGGTTCATGCAATTGAAACAAAATTTCCGGAACCATTTGGTTACTGTACTTTGATCACTTTCATCTTCACCTTTTGCACAACAAATGTTTTTGGTTGAGTCAATGGGATTTTGGCCCAGTTTGAACTTTAGAAGCATAAATTCATGAATCAGAATATGTTACATATTCATGTGTGCAACTTTCAAATCACACAATTGTCTCATAACGACAGCCTCTGAGCTTAAGGAATAACCAAAAGTCACAGGGAGCAAGGGCTGGACTATAGGGATGGTGAGGAACTGTTTTGATGCCCATCTAGGTCAAATAGTCTGTGACAAGAATGGAGTTGTGGACTGGTGCATTGTTCCTGGTGGAAATACCACTGACCCGATTTGAAGAGTGCTGGCCTCTTCCGATGGAATCTCTTCCTGAACTCCCTTAAAACCTCAACATAGTAGCCCTAACTCTAACCCTTTGGCCCATCAACTCTAGTGTACTGATTTCCTTACTCCTCCCACACCTCTCATCATCCCTCATAGATTCCTTGCCTTCCTTGAATCTTTTATGCCACTCAAAAACTGATGCTTGATTCTTGCAAGATGCTCCAAAAGCAGTCTGAAGCATTCCATACGTTTCTGTGGCGGCATTTTTTCCAAGTTTAAAACAGAATTTTATTGCATATCATTCTTCTAAAGTGTCAGAATGCATTTTTTAAATTCACCAGCTGTGACAATCAGGCTTTAGTAGGGTGTATTCCAATTGCTGCTGTAGCTGTTCATTTGAATCTGAAATCATAAAAACTGGTCAGTCATCTCATAAGATGTATAGCAATAACATACTGAATTTTGAAGAGTTTATGACAATTTTAAATGCCTGTACAAAAAAGTCTGGAATCTTATTGAAGGCACCACGTATATACGACAGGCTACCTCATAGAAAACATTGCAAATCTTTTGGCTTATCCTTATAAATATACTCACCCATTTTTTTGTTTGTCAATCATCATGGCGTGCCAGTGACAGGAAATTTTTGTCTGTGTATCTGTTAAGACTACATTATGGCAAGAGGTGCAACGGAGGGTGCTTAAAGTGTAATGCTTAATGATGTCGGAAATGGACATGTCAACATGAGCTCAAATCCTGGACGAGGTTGATTGCATTTCACATAGCCTTAATATCATAATAAGTTATGAATCCAATTATTCTTTCTTCAGCTATGGGTGAATAGTAGGTCAGACTGCATTTTTAATCTTGGTTAGACAACTAGTCAAGAAGAAGGAAAACTCTGAATTCAAACTTGTTAAACTCTGCTTAGAAAATAGACTTTGTGTCATATCCTGCCTGTGCGGGGTGGGGGCTAATTAAATACAGTGTAGCAAGAAGAATGTTCATGGCTTTCTTATGTTCATAAGAATAATATGAACATAGACAGAGCTAGAATCAACCAAAATGAATTGAATCTCGGGACATAAGTTATGATGCAACTCATGGATCCATTGATGATTGTTTTAAGATATAAAATATCCCTCTACGCAAATCAATTAGATAAAATAAATTCCAAGGCTAAGATTTTAGAATAGTAAAAGTATTTTTGCTCCCAAAGGTATTACATTGCTAAAATGTATAATTAAAAGAATTTAAAGAATAAGGGAATCAAAGAATAAAGAATCAAAGAATAAAGAAAAAGTAATTGATGGATAAAAGGATAACTAATAAAAGATAAAAACTGAAAATAATAAAAAAAGAATTAAATAATCAATGAATAAAGGACTCAGTGAATAAAAGAATAAAGAATAAAAGAATCAAGGAATAAAAGAATAAAGAATGAAAAGAATGAAAAGAATGAAAGAAATAAAAGAATAAAGAATAAACGAAACAATAAAGAATAAAATAATTAAGGCATAAAAGAATAAAGACTGAAAAGAAAAAAAAAGAATAAAAGAATTAATGAATAAAAAATGGAATAAAAGAACCAATGAATAAAAGAATCAATGAATAAAAGAATGAAATATTAGAGGATCAAGAAATAAAAGAATAAAGAAGAAAAGAATGAAAGAATAAAAGAAATAAATGAATAAAAGAATTAAGAAATAGAAAATAAAAGAATAAAAGAATAAAATAAAAAATAAAGATTTAAAGAATAAAATAAAAAAACCCTTAAAAAATAAAAAAAATAAAGTAATAAAAGAAATGAAAGAAAAAAGGGAGAAGGTTTGGTTTCTTTGTTTAATGGCATATCAACCTTTGTCGGTTATTTAATGCCAAAGCCATTCTCCAAGTATTGGTATTATTTAACCCATAGCTGGGAGGATAAGGGGGTTCATACCTTTCCCAAGGGCATTTGTCCAAAAGTGAACGTAATAGTGCGACTGGTGTTTGAACTCGCTGACTACGATTCTGCAGTCCATCGCTTTAACCATTACACCGCGAGGACACCCTCAAAAAAGGGAGCAGAAAAGGCATTTCTTATAACAAAGAATATCATGAAAAATTTATTCTGTACATGTAACCTGGTGCCAAATCTACGCTATGCTAAATGGCATATAGTGTAATGGTTAATGAGCTAGACTCATACATCAATTTCAACTGAGTAGTGAGTTTGATCCCCACTAGGTGCTACATACTTCTGGCTTCATGCCAAATGTAAATTTTGATTAGTGTTTTGGTCTTCATAGTCAAATTTCACAGAAAGCATTGGTTCTGACCAAATCATCAAAGTTAAGCAATGATTAGCTTGCTCAGTACTTGGATGGGTGACCACTACAGAATGGTAGTTTCTGCAAGTTACTTAAGGTTAGCATGCAAGACAAAGCAAAACTTATTAAACATTAAAAATATGAAGTTTTTGAAAAACAAAAAAATTGTTTTCTTATTTCAATATGAATTTGTCAATACATCAATACATCAAATGACGCAATGCATTCTAAATTTTTGCCTTGTATTTTCTTCTCTTTATTTTTACTAGAGGGGATGTCATCGTGGTGTAATGGTTTAAGCAATGGACTGCGGAATTGTAGTAAGCGAGTTTGTACTCCAGTCGCGTTATTACGTTCACTTTCAGACAAATACATTTGGAAAAGGTATGAACCCAATTATCCTCCCAGCTGTGGGTTAAATAGTACCACTACTGTTCTTCTAGGAGAATGGCTTTGGCATTAAATGACCTACAAAGGTTGATATGCCATTAAACAAACAACCCAAACTAAATTATTTTTACTTCATCATTTTTTACTTAGTAAATCCCACCTGTCTACGGCAATTGCTCTATCGACTAAGAAGATCAAATCTATCAATAGAACACATTGTCCATCCTTCCTGATTTTATTTTAATAAAATAAAGTATTGTCAATAATTTGATAAATGATCTAATTAATGTATAAAACTGAAACCACTTTTTGACCAAAATAGAATTGCATAAATAGATATATAAACAAGTTACCTAATTTTGAACTGCTGTATACTTATGAGTGTTTGATTTGGTTTCCAAGTAAATTCTCGAAATATTGTTTCCATAGTTGTATTTGTTCTTCTTGACTGGTAGCTTTCAGTTTACCTTTCACGGTGTTCTTCCTTCAACAAACTTCGTTTGCCATGTTATCCTAGATTGTCTATCTTGAACCGAGTCTCTAATTTTATTGATCTGATTTTGTATGTATTCTGTTTGTTTTTTTAGGTATATGTTTGCTAATTCATTTTGTGCCGGAAAAGTTTCAGGGCATTGGTATTAGTTGGGTTCTTTGTATTGCATTCGGAAGCAGTTTTCACGTCTGCACGCTTTTTTGTAACTGCTAACGCTTTTTTCTAACTGGCATATCAACCTTTGTAGGTTATTTAATGCCAAAGCCATCCTTCGAGAAGAACAGTAGTGGTACTATTTAACCCATAGCTGGGAGGATTAGATGGTTCATGCCTTTCCTAAGGGTATTTGGTTTGGTTTCTTTGTTTAATGGCATATCAACTCTTTTTAGGTTATTTAATGCCAAAGCCATTCACCTAGAAGAACAGTAGTGGTACTATTTATCCCATTGCTGGGAGGATAATGAGGTTCATATCTTTCCCAAGGGTATTTGTCCAAAAATGAATGTAATAGCACAACTGGAGTTTGAACTTGCTTACTACGATTCTGCAGTCCATCACTTTAATCATTACATCACGAAGACACCTCCTGAGTGTTTGGTAGGAGTCCATGAGAGAATGTCACTTATGAGTTTATCCTTCTTTCTCCAGCAGTGTCCAGCATGTTTTATTCATCTTAGTTTGATGGTTTATGAGATGGGAAGCAAGTGGCCATACAGCTGCTGCTGTTTTGTGGGGTGCTGCTTCCAGGATTTATTCAAAACAGTACATAGAATTCTTGTGAACTTCCTTCTAGCTTTCCATCCTGCAAAGGCTTAGATACATCAGATTTGTGTGGACACAGGATACACTCTTGAGGACCTGCCAGAAATGATGGACAAAAGGGATAGATTATGAGAGAGAGTCAGCGTGACTTGATGATGATGATGATGACATATCTATATTTTTGGTTATTGAGTTTTAAAGGTTTAGAGTTTAGTAATAAATAATAACTAATAATATTAATTTTGTTGATCAAGTTTATCTTTATCAGAGGAAGCATTGAGAACCATTTTTAATTTCTGACTAGTATTTTCTTCATGTTAATTTTCCTCTTCTTATTTTTCGATTTGATCTTCTTTTAAATTCTTTCTTGTTCTATCCTGCCAAACAAACAATGAACATAAACCTTTTACCAGGAAATATTTCATTGTATAAAATAGGACTAATTTCATTAGGGAAAATAAAACCTCCCTTTTTATCATATTCAATTTAAGGAATTAAGCAGTCCAATTACTTCTACACTTTAGAAAAAAATTCCCAGTTTATTCTTGTATAGATGAGATATTGTCAACTGATATTAATTTTTAATGAGGAAATCTTGCATCTTAATTTCTGTTGCTTTTTATTACAACTTATCCTGACTACAGTTCAGAAATCAATAAAGAATAATCTCCAAGTATGACTGAAACTCATAGTCCCTTTTTACTTTGTAAATCCTGCCTATGTAAAGCAGCTGCTCCACTAATTGAGCAGAAGATCAAATCTCATAACTCAATTCACTCTTCATTCTTTCCTGCTTTTATTTTTTTGAAGATAAAATATTGTTGATAATTATCAATTGATAAATGATTAAAATAATGCATAAAATTGCATCATCTTTGTAACAAAAAGTAAGATTGCATAAATATATATAAAGAATGACCTTATTTTTGGTTAGTTGGTTGGTTGGTTGGGTTTATGATACAATATTGGATTGTTAAAAATGCATCTTTATAATCATTTTAAACAGGTAAACACTTAATTATGTCAAACAGTCCTATTTGATCCATAGAGGGGAACCTAACAAGTACTACCACTCCAAGTTAGAGTGGACCTGGGAATCATGGCAATGATGGTGTAAGATATCTTTTTCTTTTTTCTTTGTTTAATGGAATATTAACCTTCATGGGTTATTTAATACTAAAACCATTCTTGTAGAAGAACAACAGTAAAACTATTTAATCTATAACTGGGGGTTAATGGGTTTCATAACTTTCCCAAGGATATTAGTCCATAAGTGAATGCAACAATAGACCTGGATTTTAAACTCAGTTACACTGAGACAGCAGTCCAGGACCCTAGCCATTATGCCGGGGGAGTCTCCTTTGCAGCAAAGGTGTAACTCACTCCCTAAAGATCTATCTATCTATCTTCGCCTGTTCATATTTATTAGTCTCATCTTGTCCACATCTATCTATCTATCTATCTATCTATCTGTTTACTTTTACAATATAAATGGTTTGGTTAGGTTAGGCTGGGTTTTATGGCATATCAACCATTGTAGGTTATTTGATGCCAAATCCTCTTTATACATATATATTAAATTTATATGATTAGGTTTGGTTGGGTTTTATGGCATATCAACCATTGTAGGTTATTTAATGCCAAATCCTCTTTATACATATATATTAGATAACACATTTTGTAGATGACATTTAAATGAGCTCCAGCTCATTTTTGTAGCACACAGTTAAATGGTTTTTAGTATTTCTATTTATAATTAATCATTTGTTTGTACATTGTTAAATGTTTTCAAGTATTACTTTGTAACAGTCACAATTTAGTATCAGTGATTTGTTTTCAAGTTAAAACTAATTTGTTTGCTCACTAATATTGCTATTGTTTCTACACAGTTAAATGATTTCAATTATTGCTGTTCGACTCTAATAATTCTATTTAATATTACTCATTCGTTTTCACACAGTTAAATGGTCCCAAGTATTGTTATGTATCACTAACAATTCAATTAACCATCGGTTATTTGTTTACAACCTGTTAAATGATCACACAGTTCAGTTTCTTACTCATTTGTTTGCACATAGTTTAAATTTCAAACAGTTCAATTAGAGCCATTATGTATGACCATTCCATGTCAGACTGGACCAGGGAGTAATAGCAATGAAGGGTACTCCATATTCTCCAAAGCTCCAGCACTGGAGCCTCACCAATAGTTGGTTTTGTGTCATATTTAGGACACTCATTTTTCTTACACCTCTGGAGAGATGCAGTTGGTGTATTCTATAGGCTCAGCCAACAGGACTGTTTTACAATATAAAGTCCGCTAAGAATTTTAGTTACTTATATTATACTTAATGTCACACTTGAAAATATGAAAATTCGAAACAGAATTTAAATCCAAAATAGCTATATTTGTTTTCTGATTGGCCGCCATTACACATTCTACTTGTTTGGTTGGTTGGTTTTATGGCAGGTCAACCCTTGTTGGTTATTTCATACCAAAGTCATTTTAACAATTATGATCTCAGATTACATAGAAGACACCTAGAGCATCTCCTCAGAAGGGTAAAACCCCTCCTCATCAAGTGTCCTGGATATGACATTAAACCGTCTGATGGAGATGCTCCAGCCTTGGAGATTTAGGGAATGTGGAGTACCCCTTCATTGTCATCACTCCCAGGTCCACTCTGATAGGATCCTATCTGTGGTTTAGATAGAACTACTTGACTATTTAAACTGAACCATTTACCAGTGTGCAAAAAATGAGCGCAGGCTTCATTTGAAAATGTTATCAACAGAATGTGTTTACAAGTCACATATATTTCGATATATATGTATAAACTAGATTTGGCTTTAACAATGGTTTATATGCCACAAAACCCAACCAAGCCAATCAAATTAAACATGATACAAAAATGCTTCTTCATAATCATTTTAAACAGGTAAATACTTCATTATCTCAAATAGATCTCTTTGACCTATAAGCTGTGACTCTAACAGGTAATATCTTTGACAATGTTGACCTTTTGTCATTTCCTGGCTGTATTGAATACAAATTGTTCGGCAAAGAATGCTTTTTTTTTTCAAGAAAAATTTTGTCGAGCCTTTGTCGACTCAGTTTCACTATAAAAGATGGTGCTGGTTAAACAGAAAATTTACCCAAATTTGTACCAAATGCAAGAAAATGACAGAAGTGTAATGTGGCAAAAGAGATTACCCTTAGAGAAAAAAAAGATCAAGTTACAGCAAAGTTTATGTTTGCTTTTTCACACTGATATATCTGATCAGTAGTGGATCATTCAAATCATTCTTGTTGATATGATTGGGAGGTTGGTTTTCAGGAAGACTTTAATTCATGTTCCCTCTAAGAAAGGTCCAACATTAACATTAGAACTATGCTGAGTCAAAAGTTTTGTAATCCTTTTTTGTATGTGCAAATTTGCAAAGCGTATATCACATGACTGAAGCAGTTCAAGCCATGGAAGGTACATGCTTAGATTGGTAGTATTGTGGTTGATGGTGCTCTGACAAATTGTAAATACTTCACACAGTTTGTGATTTGAAAGTTGCACAGATGAACATAAAATGTAGTCTAATTTGGGAACTTTATATGTTTGAACCACGCCATTGGCCTAATGAGTAGAGTGTTTGCTAATGGTCTGGTAGATTGGGGTTCAATCCCAGGTCAAGTCATAGCAAAGACTTAAGAAATGGTACTTGATGCCGCCTTGCTTAACACTCAGCATTTTAAGGAAAGGATCAAGGGTAAAGTGGAGCAATCCAGGGAATAGAGTAGTTTGTGTTGTAACAATTGAAAAGATAACCTTCTGGTCACCCTCGACTAGGGTCACCAATTTTATATGTTTGAACTGGCCTGCAATGCTGCAGAAGAAACATAAAAAAATTGTTGTGCAAAAGGTAAAGGCACAGTTAATCACAGTAAATAATCCAAAAGTTAAAGAAATTTCACTTAGGTTAGAAAAACCTGAACAATCAGGAAATTTTAGTTAAGCATGAAACCATAGACTCCAAAGCTATTCACCAAGCCGAGGGGGGAGAAGCACTCAGAGAGTATCAGGTGAGCTCAGTCCAGTTTAGATCATCTTTCACGACTTCTGCAAAAGCATTCAGAGCAGCTGATTGTGCCTATTATTACCAAAATATTGCAAAACTTTTGACTCACCCCAGTATATCAATTGATATGCCAATGATACATGCTGACCCTTGATCAAACTGTCAATCAGAGATTCTCTGCACAGGATGCACCTGTGAAAATTAGCAGAGGCAGTCACATGATTGAACAGAAATGTGTGGGTGTTGTGAAATGATATATGCAGATGCCCATGTGAGATACGGGCAGTGTTAGTCTTGAGTTAGTTTCAGCTTACAGCCAGAAGAGAGTGGTCAGTCATGGGAGCACTGCTGGTGCCTTGAAGATAACACAGCATAGCATGGTCAAGAGAAAAAGAATTATGGGTCAATGTGGCAGTCTGTCTTCATCTCCCTTCGTCTCTGTTTGCCTCCATTTGTTTCTCTCACAGGTACCAAAAATTTGACCTCTTTTGAGAATAAAGAGTAAGAGTTATATTTTTACAAGAAAGTATTGGGTTTTCTTCCTTCATCCCGGCTATACAATACTAACACTGAATAAACAGAAGAAAAGATATAGCAGTCTTCTCTGCACATAGAGGAACATTCAGTACATACATAATAAATATTTAAGAAGTATTATGAAGAATATACAAATGTGTCCTAATAGATAAAATGTGCATATATTGTTCCATTAACAAACAGTGTGTAAAAGGGGTACAAAAGTATTAAAAAGTCTTACTTGATTTCTTTGGTGCTTATAGACAGATGGATTTTACATTTCAGTGTAAAGACAAGAGACAGAAATAAAAAGGTGTGATTTAATTGTTCAAAGAACAGCGACAAAAGTGTATGAGTAGAATTCTAGGATTCTCCATCTGACTATGAGGCATCCAAAAAAAAATAGCTAAAAAATCTAAGGGAGACAATTATTTATTGTCTCCCTACAATTACTTGGTTTCTCTGATCCATTTTATCATTTTGCTAAGAAGAAAGAGGAGTCCTTTTTCAAGTTGAAGTAAATGCTAAGCTGAAAAGAAATAGTGGTTAATATGATATACTAGCTTAATTCTCATTGGCATGAAAGTGTAGTATCTGTTCATAGAATGTAGTATCTTGTACTCTGCATAGGATCCAGACTGTGCCACCAGTTCGGCACTTTTACTAAAGACCAGAGTGTATTATCTGTGTTCTGTCTTGGATCAAAGTGTCACATCTCACCACTTTTACTTTGGATCAGTCTATACCTGTGGAAATCATCTGGTTATTTTAAACTGTATAAGCCATAAGATAAATCATACGATATATCCATATGAAATTTTTAATTATTTTAAAATGGTATATATACACATACATATATAACTGATTATTTTAATGTTTCAGTTTTATTTCTAATATTTTATGATATATCTGTATTACAAGAAATCACTTCTGCATAAATCATTTTCTTTCATTTGATGATTGTACCACTCGGACTTTAATGAAATGCCTGGATAAAAAAAACTAAATGAAAACTAAGTAAGGATGCTGTATAGTTTTGAAAAAAACCTGGCTGTGTCGACCTACAAAACACCAGTTGTATGGCCCCATACCACCCATCTTACAAACTATCCATGTAAGATGAGCAAATCATGTTGGGCACTGCTAGAAAAGAAAGAATAAACTCATAAATTATGTTCTCCTATGGTCATATATATGTGGACAAACCTAGGAGACAGAGGTTCTATCCCTGGTCGAGTCAAACCAAAGTTTAAAAAAATTGTACTTGATACCTCCTTACTTAACATTCAGCATTACAAGGTATATATGAAGGGTAAAGTGGAGCAATCCAGGGAAAGGAGTTGCTCCCTCTCCAACATAGAGGTGTAGTAGCTATGGGAAAGGGAGCCTATCGGTCACCCTTGACTACAGTCGCCAACTTTACTTTTATATATATATATATATATATATATATATATATATATATATATATATATGCATGTTTGATTAAATAGTAAAGACACATTTTGTCAGTATAATTTAATTATGATCCTTTTGAAATTCCTGATAAGTGTCTACGTTCCAGGTTGGAATTGGTGGATGAATTTACCAAAATTATCCCAAGCGCTATCGGACCCTTCATAGGCCATCATCAGGGGTTACTTGCATATGTAAAGAGTGGTTTTTTTTTTATGAGTTTTAAAAGTTTTTGGTTTTTATAACATAACAAAACGATGCAAATGCTGAGTTGGATAAAATTCATCAGCAACTCAGTTTTATCCAACTCTGTATATATATATATATATATATATATATATATATATATATATATATATCAAGCATGGCAATGTTTTTATTAGAGTAGCGTGCTTAAAATACTTTAAGTCAGAGAATAAAGTAATTTCTAGTTAAATTTGTAACTGAATGACAATTGTACTGAACATCACTTTTTCATAATCCAAATTATTGATTTAATGAAATACAAATTAAAATTCTTCACTCCTTCCTAATTAGAAGCATCAGTATTATCATGGACAGCTGTCAACAAAAAATGTGAAAAATAAGCCTTCACTCCTTCCTAAATAGAAGCATCAATATCATCATGGATAGCAGTCAAATATGAAATGCTAAGCAGAATCCTTAATTCCTTCCTAAATAGAAACCTCAGTATCATCAGGGACTACTGTCTACAATGAAAAGCTAATCAGTATGCTTCACTCTTTCCTAAATAGAAGCCTCAATATCATCAGGGATAGCTGTTATAATGGGAAGTCAATGGGTTAATTGCTCCTCATGTATTTAATTAGATTCTCACTGGCAAAGATACTCAACTCGGAACCTCGGCTATATTGTCAGTGAGTCACACTTTGATCCCTGTGCTCAAATAATACTCTCTCATTTCAAAAGAAAGAAGAAATGGTCAAGGAAATAAAGAAAGAGAGAAAAAAGTTACGGTATTCATTACATAGGTAGTTTAATTCAAGAGGGGGTGTCCTCGTGGTGTAATGGTTAATGTGATGGACTGCAGAATTGTAGTAAGCGAGTTCGTATTCCAGTCGCGCTATTATGTTCACTTTCGGGCAAATACCCTTGGGAAAGGTATGAACCCCCTTATCCTCCCAGCTATGGGTTAAATAGTACAACTACAATTCTTCTAGGAGAATGGCTTTGGCATTAAATAACCTAAAAAAGGTTGATATGCCATTAAACAAAGAAATCAAACCAAACAATCAATTCTAGACTGGGAGCACAGATACTACACTCTGAGCAGAAAGAAGACTTTTCTTTATATCGATACATATAGATTACTTCAGGATTTGCTCCTAAATTGTAAAAAAGAGACAATGAGTTTGAGAATATTTTAAAATGAAAATTGGGTGGCTAACAGCTTTTGTGGCATCAATAGTTAAAAATAAAATTTATAAAGAAGGTTTTGGATGAGACAATGAAGAATTTCATTCAAAATGTTTAAGTTGTTTTTATTTAATTATTAAACAGGAAAGTAGGAGGAAAAATTAAAGAAATAGAGAGAGTAGGATACTGAGAGGAAATAAATAGAAAGTAAAGTATTTGCTGTAAAAAGAGATAGGATGAAAGAAAAAAGCAGGAGAAATGCAAGAGAGAGAGAGAGAGAGAGAGTGAGAGAGAGAGAGAATGTAAGAAATAGAAAGAGTGAGAGTGTAGAGAAATGAAAAATATGATGGAATTAGAGAAATAATGAGAGTAGAGTACAAGAGAATGAAAGGAAGAGTAACAGAAATAAACAGCATGGGTGTGCAAGAAAAGAAGTAAACTGAGGTAGAGAGAGAGAGAGAGAGAGAGAGAGAGAGAGGAGGAGGAGGAAAGAAAACTTAGGTCAATAGCATGAGGAAAGTACTACAAGACAGAGAGAGAAGAGGCAAGAAGTGAGAGTGGGAGACAGGAAAAAAACTGAAGTAGATAGCATGAGGAAAATACTACGAGAGAGAGAGAGAGAGAGAGAGAGAGAGAGAAAGAGAGAGAGAGAGAGAGCAAGAGAAAAAGAGAGAAAGAGGAGAGGTGAGAGTTGGAGGCAAGAAGAAAACTGAGGTAGATAGCATGTGGAAAATACTACGAGAGAGATAGAGAGAGAAAGAGATAAAAAAAGGAAGCTGAGTAAGATATCTTGAAGAAAATACTACAGGACAGAGAGAGAAAGACAGAGAGGAAGGAAGGAAGGAAACTGAGCTAGATAGCATGAGAAAAATACTGCAAGAGAGAGAGTGAGAGAGAGAGAAAGAGAAAGAGAGAGAGAGAGAAAATGAAAGTGTTTTTGACAGAGAGACAGACAGCAGAGAAAAATAAAAGAAAAGGTACTAATATTGTATTATCAGGTGCCTGAATCGATCTATGTGCCAAAGCAGCTGTCTTGTATTGTAGACTTATTTGGGAATACGGATAATACAGCCGATTATTATTGTGAAGCACATGCTCAAACATGCACATGCCCAGTCTGTATGCTTATATTGCATATCAACAAACTGGAGCCCACACACTAACAAACAGGTGCACATAGAGAGATGAAACTCATAAAGTTAATACCATCTCCCTCTATATTCAAGTTAACCCACCATTCAAGGCATAATACATATAAACACACGTCAGGTTTGATTCTGGGGCTAGGAAGAGAGTAGTGAACAACTGAGAAGATTTATTTAGACAAAATATCTAAAAGCAAATTACTTTCAGAAAGAGAGAGAGAGATAGAGAGAGAGAGAGAAAGAGAGGGAAAGAGAGAGAGAGACAAAGAGAGAAAGAGAGGGAAAGAGAGAGAGAGATAGAGAGAGAAAGAGAGAAAGAGAGGGAAAGAAAGAGAGAGAGAGAGATGTCTTTTAACTTCAGTCTTAGAAATGTCTTAAGTACTGGGAAAAATTTTATCTTCCAGAATTCTTAACCTTTGAAACCAAAGATCAAAGTATATGTTTTTCCATAGGAAAAAAAGGGCAAAGTGTTTTATATACATATATATATATATATATATACTCCCCTACCCCCATAGGGTTGAGTTCTCTGGCAAAGAAGTAATCGTGTTTCCATTAGCGTCTATTGCAAGCCTCTTCGGAGATGAATTGAGGTCTCGGCAACCGTTGAACGGATGTATGTAAACAATAGTAATTGTGATTCATAACCGTTTAAAATTTACTTCGCAGCTAATATTTCCTCGTGGCTGAATGGTTAGAAACCTTGGCTTGGCGTTTGAGTCAACCGGGTTTCAATCCTAGCAACGGGAAGATACTGTTTAGCCACACTGATGAGTTCTGATAGAACGAAACAGATCTGTCTGTGGATGACTATATATATATATATATATATTGTCCTGATGATCCAGTTAGGTGAAACCTTGGTAATTTATTTTTACTCTGTAGACATTCAGTTATATATTTATATATATAAGGGTCAGTCAATGAATAAGAGGAATTTAAAATTGAATGAATGAATAAGTTTTTTTTACATAAATATAAACTTTGTATTGTTTGGAATTGGTTTATGGCAAAAGTATTTGTTTTTTGACTATTCAGAATGGTGGAAAATTAAACAGAGTTCCCCAGGCTTAAACAGAGGTCTGTCATCAAATCTTTGGTGGCTGAGAAGTGCAAACTATGTGGAATTAATTGAAGAATGTCTGATGTGTACAGAGAATCATGATTCAATCAAAAAATGTTTACAAATGGGTTGAACATGGGCTTATCACGATGAGCTTGAGTCGAAAAACAGTCAATGGAATGGAAGCACACTGA
Source organism: Sepioteuthis lessoniana (assembly GCA_963585895.1). Taxonomy (NCBI): domain Eukaryota; kingdom Metazoa; phylum Mollusca; class Cephalopoda; order Myopsida; family Loliginidae; genus Sepioteuthis; species Sepioteuthis lessoniana. Next base: position 392,995 of record CAUZXS010003207.1, on the reverse strand, counting down.
GTCTCCAGTAGATAAAAAGTTTCTGGCACAGCAGTCAGTAAAGGAGGTCATGCTGATAGTCTTCAGGGACTATAAGCATTGCTTCCAATTGCCAATTTCTTAGGCAAAATATTCCTATTATTTATTGAATTACTCACGTTATATATTTATATTAGATGGAAATAAGTCGCACACACATATATATATAAGTGAATATAAGATATATATATATATGCACATAAGTAAATATAACAGATGAAAATGTATTTAATATGAATTCATATAAAGTACATTTTCTGAATATTTTGATTTTCATATTTTATATATATATATAGTAGAATTATATTGAAGAATTATAGAACAAAACTAGCTCACTTTTCTAACTTGCAGTTCCATCTATATATATATATATATATATATTGACAGGTTAACAACCATACGGAAATCTGATCTCTCTGATAAAACAAAATTGAAATCATCCCATGCTGTAGCTCTGTGTGTTCTACTATATAGTTGCACCCCTTGAATTTTACTGAAAACCTGGAGAAAAAGCTAGTTGAGAAGTACTTAAGGATGCTGTTTTGAACAAATTCTAGAAGGAGCAACTTACAAAACAGCCTCTGTATGGCCACTTCCCCCCTATCTCTTAACCTATTCAAGAAGGTTGATTAAGACATGCTGGGCACTTCCTAAGAAGTAAGGATAAATTAATAAGTGATATTTTCCGATAGACTCCTACACATTAACACACCAGTATAGACTGACAAGCAAAACCTTACATTTATCAGCTCTGTCATATGGTCAATAATCTGTTGATATCACTCCTAGTAGATGAGATATCACTACTGAGGTCTGTGAAATAGTCTACTAATTTCAGAGGCTTGTCATTTAATATATAGATGGCTCCATCTTGTTTAAAACACATGAATTCTGTTTTATTTGCATTCAAATAGAGGCCAATGCCTCTTGTTACCTGTTTAAGTCTGTGTTGCAGACATTTGGCTTGCTATATTTGCAAGAAGTGCTAGATAATCTGCATAATTTGCATATATGATAGTTTATGTGGGCTATCATCTGCTTCTTGCATATGAAACCATTTTCTTTCATTTATTGACATTTCTTGTATATGATCTAGGCAGATTATCTGTAGAGATGCTGCTGATGTAACTCCTTGCAAGACAAAGTTGTGGAAATCTGTGTCACCATTAGGAGAGCAAACCATTGTTTTCAGGTTTTTATGAAGCATCATTACAGTGATAACAAGTCCAGTCAGCTGGGGCTATTTATTTAGTTGGCCCACAATAGTCAAGAGCGACCCAAAGGTACCCTTTTCTATAGCTACTACACAGACATGTAGGGGAGGGTGTTACTCCTTTTCCTTGATTGCTCCACTTACCCTTGATTCATACCTTGTAATGTTTGAATCTTTAGAATGACTTGACCTGGGATTGAACCCCTGTCTCCCAGACCATTGGTGAACACTCTGACCATAATGCCAATAAACTGGTTTTATGTAGAATGCACCAACTGCATCTCTATGGATAGGGTAACATCCCTGCAACTGCAATGAGTATCCTGGATAGGATACTAAACTGAATTTGATGGTGGTGAGGATCTTTAGGGAACAGGTAGTACCCTTTCATTGCCATTACTTCCAGGTTCACTCTGATGTGGATGAGTAGTACCTGTTACATTCCCATCTATCGATCTAAAACCATTTAACTATGTGTAAACAGAATTATTACCGATATGTCACACTACTTAAAACCATTAAATCATGTGTGAACAAATGAGCTCTGGCTTATCTAAAAATAATGTTACCTACAAATCGTTGCAAACAAATCATATTGTTGTGATGCTGGCAAAAGAAAGACATGGGGAACACAAAAAGGGTTGATAGAAAAACATATGTATTCAATTAACAGGAACAAGATACAAGTGAACCTAGTTAAACAGTAGTTAGTAAATAGGAAGCTGAGAGTCCAGTGGAGTAGCGACTATCTGTCCACAACGCAAGTGGTATCACATGTGATTGTGTCATGTGGGTTTGGTCAACTCCTTCTGATGTTCCGGTGTGGTGTATTTATGCAGGAGAGTGAGTTCATTATGTACGGAGTACAACTCATATATATATATATACATGACTGGGTTCTTCAGCCTTGGTTAGACAACCAGTCTTAGAGAAGGAAAACTGAATTAAAACCTGTTAAACCCCACTTAAAAACTGACCTTGTGTCATATCCATCCCATCTGTAGGGGTTGATAAATATATATTTATATATATATATATATAGACATGTGTGTGTATGTCTGTCTAAACAGGATTTGGCATTAAATGACCTACAAGGGTTGATATGGCATAAAACACAAGCAAACTTATAGTGATAACAGTTTCTTTGGAAAGATCATATGCTAAAAGTATTTGCTATGTCTTTCCTTTGTGTATGGAATCAAATGCCTTGGAGAAATCTGGGAATAATAGTGTTGCTTTGAAATTTTTTGTGCATACTCTTTCAATGATTCAACAAACAGTCAGAATCTGAGAAGTTGTGGATCGATTTCTTTGAAAACCATTCTTATTTATCCAAGAATTTTCCCAACTTTAGGTTGGATATAAATGAAGTACAGGTCATTATAAACCTTAGTAGCTTTATGGAAAGCATTACTTTCAGATTGACTCTCTTATGAGCAAACCAATGATACTGACTATGCAGGAAAATTGTGTTTTGTAGCTGAAAACTTGCTCTATCCAATGATGATAATGTGCTCCTTGTATTTGGTGTAATTTCTATGGAAATAATTTGATTTATTTTTGTTGGGTTTTTATGGCATATCAACCATTGTATGTTATTTAATGGTCATTTGTTTGCACACAGTTTGTTGGTAATTTTATTCTTAAATAAGTTAGATCTAATTTTTTTGCACAGTAGTATTACTATTATTTCCACACGGTTAAATGGTTTCAATTTTTGCAATCTAATGCTAATAATTCAATTCTATATTAATCATTTATTTACAGAGAATGAAGTGGTTACAAGTATTGCTATTTAACACTAATTATTCAATTGAACACTATTCATTTGTATACAGTCAAATTGTTCAAAGTGATTGCTATGTGATACCAATATTTCAATTTAGACCTGCAATTAAAAACTTTCAAGTATTGCTATTTAACATTAATAATCCTTGTCAACATTATTTTATTTATTTGCACACAGTTAAATAATTCCTAGTATTGCTATGTTTCACCAACAATTCAATGAAACATCAGTCATTTGTTTATACACAGTTAAATCCTCAAATAGTTCTATTTTCCAACAAGTCAGTTTAGCATAAGTCATTTGTTTGTGGACAGTTTAAATGTCAAACCGTTCTATTTGATCCATTGATAGGACTCTATCAGGTGCTGCCACACTGGGTCAGATTGGACCTGGAAGTGATGGCAATAAAGGAGTACTCTGCATTTCCCAAAGCTAAAACATTTCTGGAGACTTGCCATCAGATTGTTTAATATATCAGGACACTCATTGCAGAGATTCAGTTGGTGTATTCTATAGCCCCTTACAACAGGGCTGTTATAGAAATAAATAGGAAGCATTACTTTCAGATCAAATCTCTTATGTACATTACATAAATAGTGATAGAGAAATATACCAAAAATAAAATATATATATCGATAGATAGATAGATAGATAGAGAGAGAGAGAGAAAGATAAAGAAAGTGATAGATAGATAGGTTTGGTTTGGTTTGGTTTCTTTGTTTAATGGCATATCAACCTTAATGGGCTTTTTAATGCCAAAACCATGCTTCTAGAAGAACAGTAATGGTACAATTCCTGCCTTTCTCAAAAGTATCAATTCAAAAGTGAAGAAATAGTACAATGGGAATTCAAACTCACTTATAGTAATGTCACAGTCCTGAACTTTATTCACTATTCCAAGAGGACATCTCTGATAGATTGATAGAGAGAGAGAGAGAGAGAGAGAGAGAGAGAGAGAGAGAGAGAGAGAGAGAGTTGTTTCTTAAGAGTTTTTTTTGCACCCATTCCTATCGAATATGAATAATTTTTTAACTGATTTATTTGATCGATAGATTGGACCCTAACAGGTACTACCACTCTAAGTTAGAGAAGACCTGAGAGTAAATGGCAATGAAGTGATACTCAACATTTCCCAGATCTTCAGAACTGGAGCCTCACCATCAGATGAAGTTTAGTGTTATAAACAAGACACCTCTTTTTTGAAAGAGTTATACAGATATGGATAAAGAGATAGATATATATAGAGAGAGATAAAGATAAATAGTTGGAGGAATGGAGAGAAAGATTGATAGAGATATATATAGATAAATACTGAGAGATAAAATGTGATAGAAAGAGACACATAGAGAGTGGTTATATAGAAAAAGTGATACTTAGATAGCAATAGAAATATAGACATAGATAGATAGATAGATAGATAGATAGATAGAGAGAGAGCAATAGACAGACATAGAGTGGTGAAGGGTAATAAATAGAGAGAAAGAGAGTGACTGATAGAGAAACACAGAGATAGAGAAAGAGATACACAGAGATAGACAGTGAGTAATAGAGAGATCAAGGGATAAAGAGAGATAAAGAGAATGATAGAGAGAGAGAGAGAGAGTGCTAGATTATATCTTTATGTTGATATCTCTTGTATTTGTATACTTATATGGTTATACCTCTATACACATCTGTCTAGGGATACATGTTCTCTCATAGATTTTAAGACAAGTCCATAGATAAAAAGTTCTTTTTGTTTTGTGTTTGTTTTGCCTGGAAGGCAATTTTTTAAATGGAATCACAGGCAATCTAACCTTGCCCAATATCATTGTTGCTATACATTTCAGAATGCAGACCATCCAGTAACTGAATTGTTACTGGCAATTTGTTTTTCATAAATATAGTATCAGAATTCAGCCGCTATTCTTTTACTTGTCTGAGTGCTTGTGGCAGATTCGATTTTGTATTCCAAGGAAAAGGAAGCAAAGAAGGCGAAGGAGGAGGAGTAAGAGGAGAAGGAGGAGGTCAGCTTCTGCTAGAGCTGAAAATTTTCCATGAGATGATAGAATCTCAATGGTTTTCTTGGATTGGCATTCTCATCCGGACTTTTATTCTTGGTGTGCAGGATTTCAAAAGAATAATTGTCTCAGAATTCGAAGTATCGATACATTGGGATTAAAAATAGTCACCATCACCCATGCTTCTTTCTTTCTTTTTTCTTTCCTTCTTTACTTTTTTTTTTTTTTTTTTTTTTTGAAATTCAACAATTTCTCTCAAATGAAATTCCTAATACTCTTAAATATATTTTGCTTGATGATTTTTGTAATGGAACGTCTGTATTATTCTGAAAATTACAATTTACTTTTTATAGATTTTGATCTTTTCGAGCTAAGTTATTAATACAGTTTAGCTATTCATTGCTATCTGTTCAGTTATACAGAGAAACTCTATGCATCCGTCTTAAAACAATGGTTAGTGAGGTGGCCTTTCAGACCGTTTATCAGGATGGAGAGTTCGTTCCTCTCTGGATGCTTTATTCATATTGTTTGGTGCCAGATTAAGCTAACCAAGGTAATTGATTGATTGATTTTAATGGTATATCAATCTGTTAAGGGTTAATTTATGCCTAGAGGTTAGAGAATCATGTTCATATTTACATTTTTTGCGTAGTTGTTTCTTATGAGGCTTTTTTGCACCCGGTCCTATCGAATATGAATAATTTTTAAACTGATTTTTTTTTACCCTTAGATTGGACCCTAACAGGTACTACCACTCTGAGTTAGAGAGGACCTGAGAGTAAATGGCAATGAAGGAATACTCAACATTTACCAGATCTTCAGAACTGGGGCCTCACCATCAGCTGCAGTTTAGTGTTATAATCAAGACACATTTTTGGGGTTGGTCTTGGCCCCTATGTAGGGGATACAGTCAGCATATTCTTGGCCCCACTGACAGGGGATTAAGATAAACTGGGTAGATATCAATAGAAAAGTTTGTTGTATGTACTTACCAACCCCTCCACATGAGCAGGATGTGACACAAGGTAATTTTAAAGTGAAGTTTATCAGATTTTCCTTCTCTTTGACAAGTTGCTTAACTAAAGCTAAAGAACCCAGTCTGTTGTATTATTTACACATAGCTGGAGAGAGAATAATTGGCTCCATACCTTTCTGAAGGGTATTAGTGGTATTTGAAATGTAATCCGCCTTGTCCAGGATTTGAACTTGTATCGCCGTATCCATTTCGAATGATGATAACCATTACATCAGAGATGGAACAAGTGGAATTATAAATGGTGTAGAGTCTCTGTTTGTAACTACTTAAGATAATGATCGATACTCTTCTGCATGGAATTCATTAATTCTCCCTCCAACAAATATATAATGGTGCTAACTGGGCTCTTTAACCTTGGAATGACAACAGGTCTTGAAAAAAAAAATTCTGCCTAAAAATTTGACCTTGTGTTGTATCTTGCTCATGTGGAGGGGTTGGGTAAACACACACACACACACACACACACATGTATATATATATATATGTATATATATATATATATATATATATATATATATATAACTTCTCCAGCCAGTGTCCTGCATGTCTGGTTTGAGAAGCAGGGACGAGCTCATAAGTGATGTACTCTTATGGACCCCACATATTGACCTTGTGTTGTATCTTGCTCATGTGGAAGGGTTGGGTAAATACACACACACACACACACACACACACACACACACACACACACACACACACATGTTTATATATATATATATCACTTCTCCAGCAGTGTCCTGCATGTCTGGTTTGAGAAGCAGGGATGAGCTCAAAAGTGATGTACTCCTATAGACCCCCACATATGGCCTGGCAAAAGTAGGACGACCAGTATGAACATATATTCAGCAACTATGTGAAGATATGGGATGTACCCTGAAGACCTGCCAGAGGCAATGAACGATAGGGAAAAGTGTTGAGAGAGAGTCAGGGATATCTGTGCTAGTGGCATGACATGATGATGATGATGATATATATCACAATGTATTATCAATGATTAAAAATATAAGGCAGAGTAAAAATCAAGACTCCAAGCTTCTTGGCTATGATTGTCTGAAGATCTGGTAATCCACATGTCTGACATATTCAACTGAATTATAGCACATAAGTGATATATATATATATATAGATAGATAGATAGATAGATAGATAAGCATACTGTGATATTGATATACATTTTTTGTACGTATATATATATATATATATATATAATGATGAGTGCCACAGCAATATTATTAAAAAAGAAAGACTTTATTTGTTTTCTGTCAAATTGTGAGAATGTCAAATCAATATCCAGCCTCTTCATATAATCCTTTGTTGTATTCACAACTTTCCAGTAATGAAGCACTAATTTAATGATATAAGATTGGAATTAACTGACAAGATGACACGTCGTTACACTGCAGTAAAATATATATATATATATATATATATATAATAAAGCTGTCAGCCCAGCTGAAAAAGATTTGGGGACAAAAATTTCTTTTTATATTTATGAAATAAAATGAAAACATTCATAAAGATATTCTTGGGCACCTCTGGTGGTGTAACGGTTAGCAAGCTAGACTAGCAGACCTACACGAGTGAGTTCGAGTCTCATTGGGCGCCCCATTCATTCGGCCTTGTGCCACATCAAAGCAAAGCGCTTTGTAAATTACATAAAGATATTCATAAAATGTATAAAATTTTTTCATGTTTTTATTTATACTTACATTGTTGGCCTATTGTTGTATCATAGTAAAATCTGTGATATATCAACTGGCCTACAATATATATTAATATTATATTATATATTTTTATTATATTTTTATTATAAATTTAATTATACAGTTATATTATAGTTGTTTATGGTTCTATATATAAAATATAAAAAATATATAATTCCAATAATATGTATAATTCTAATAATTATAGAATATAATTCCAATAACATATCAGCTGGCCTACTATTTTTATTAAAAAACTTTCCTAAAAATTCTTTATACATACATACATATATATATATAGTGTTACATTTTCTGTCAAAGGAAATGGACATGGCAACTCGTGTTCAAATCCAGGACAAGGCTATTTGCCTTTCAGATAATGCTATTATCCCTGTAAAAGGTATGCATCTAACTATTCTCCCTCCAGCTATTGGTAAATAGTAGGGCAGACTGGGTTCATTAACTTTGCTATGGCAACCAGTCTAGGAGAATGAAAACTCTGAATTCAAAACTGTTAAACTCCTCTTAAACATTGACTTTGTGTCACATCCTGCTTATCCAGTGGGGTTGGGTATATCTATCTATCTATCTATCTATATATATATATATATATATATATATATATATATATATATATATATAATATTATTTAATACAGTAAATCCGGAATAGGGAATAATTCCAAACAGGACAAATAAAATATTCAAAAATAGATTATTAAATTTAAATATTCCTGGTAAAGAACTCAATGTAAATAAAATCCACAGAGTTAATAAATTTTTTTTCCAAAAAAAAACAAAAATCTGTAACATTAGGATAATAAATTTATTTCCATCCTGTTATTGATATTAATCAATGCTCTAAAATAATTAACAGGACTTCATCTGATCAAATACAAAATAGAAATAAAATAAATTTTACACATTTACAACCATAGACTATGTCTTTATAAACAAGAAATGGAAAAATAGTGCAATGAATTGCGAGGCATACTCCTCTTTCGAGGGTGTGTCCTCCGATCACTGAATAGTCACTGCAAAAATACGACTAAGCCTACGAAAAAATGCCACACAAACAGTGGCCACCAAACACTATGACTGGGCCCTTCTTAACAACAGAGATTTTTTAGATAAATATGTATTAGAATTGAGAAACAGATTCGAGACACTACTGGAGAAGACAGAAAAAGGTACCCCAAATGACGAATATGAAAATTTCGTCAGTGCACACCTCAAGGCAGCAGCGAATTGTATTCCAACAAAACCTAAAACTAAATCTAGAGTTCCATGGGAAACATTAGCGGTTAGAGAAAGACATGCAGACGTGAAAACTGCCTCCAAATGCTATAGGAAGAACCCAACAAACACTAATGCCCTAAAACTAAAAAAAGGCACAAAATGAATTAGCAAGATATATCTAAAAGAACAGAGAGAATGCATACAAAATCAGTTAGATAAGATTAGAGAGAGACTCAGTGAATGATAGGCAATCTAGGATAGCCTGGCCAACAATAAACAAAGTGAGGAGAAGGAAGAGCACAACCAAAGCTAAATTGAAAGCTACAAACCAACAAGAAAGAATAAAACTGTGGAAACAGCATTTCGAAAATCTACTAGGAAACCTACCAAAAGTTACACATTAACCAAACACCAGAATTATTAGTAAGCAAGTGGACATTAAACTGGGACTGTTCACTCAAGAAGAACTCGACTCAGTTCTAAGAAAAATTAAAAATAGGAAAGCCGCAGGGCTTGACGAGATTCCCCCAGAAGTATGGAAGACCAGACAATTCGACGACATGCTACTCCGACACTGCAACACAGTCTATAATCAAAATCCAATAGACAGATTGATGAAGGGATGCATCCTCCCCTTCCCTAAAAAAGGTGTCCTTGGATTAGTCAAGAACTACCGAGGCATAACACTTACATCCATAGCAGTCAAAATTTACAATGCCCTACTACAAAACTGCATAGAACCCAAAATTGACAATATTCTCAGGAAAAACCAAAATGGCTTCCAAAGAAATAGATCCACGACCTCACAAATATTGACCATCCGTAGAATCCTCAAAGGCATACAGGCAAAAAACCTACAGGTAATAATACTATTTGTCAACTTAACCAAGGCCTTTGATTCCATTCACCGAGGGAAGATAGAACAAATCCTACTAGCATACGGCCTGCCAAAAGAAACTGTAGCAGCAATAATGATTCTCTATAGAAACACGAAAGTGAAAGTACGTTCACCGGATGGAGACACAGAATACTTCGACATTGTAGCAGGAGTACTACAAGGGGACATGTTAGCCCCATACCTCTTTATCATCTGTCTAGACTATGTGCTTAGAACATGGATTGATAAAATCAAAGAAAATGGCTTCGAGCTGACAAAGAAAAGAAGCAGAAGGTACCCCGCAAAAACAATTACTGACGCTGACTACGCTGATGACATAGCGATTCTGGCAAATACACCCAACCAAGCTGAAACACTACTGCATAGTTTGGAACGAGTCGCCGCAGGCATTGGCCTCCATGTCAATGCACACAAAATTGAATACATGTACTTTAATCAAACAGGTGACATTTCCACACTTGACGGAAACTCTCTGAAACTGGTAGACAAGTTCACCTACCTAGGAAGCAGTGTCTCATCAACTAAAAAAGACACTGACACACGGCTAACGAAGGCATGGACAGTTATTGATAAGCTATCAATCATATAGAAGTCAGACCTGACCGATAAAATGAAACGCAGTTTCTTCCAAGCAGTGGTTGTATCAATACTGCTATATGGATGCACTACTTGGATGCTAACAAAACGACTGGAGAAAAAGCTAGACAGCAATTACATAAGAATGCTGTGAGCAATACTGAACAAGTCCTGGAGGCCACACCCCACAAAGCTCCAACTATATGGCCACCTAACTCCCATCATGAAAACTATCCAAGTTAGACGAACTAGACATGTAGGACACTGCTGGAGAAGCAGGGACGAACTCATAAGTGATGTACTCCTATGGACCCCCACATATGGCCGAGCAAAAGCAGGGCGACCAGCTCGAACATACATAGAGCAGCTCTGTGAGGATACAGGATGTAGCCTTGAAGAAGACCTGTCAGAGGCGAACAATAGAGAAAAGTGGCGAGAGAGGGGTCAGGGATAACCGTGCTGGTGGCACAACATGATGACGACATCCAAAAAGAAAAATAAAATTCAGCTATGTATCAAAGTTAGCCTAAACCTTCAAGTAACAATAAGTAACCAGAATTATGACAAGTAAAACTACATCCGGTGTCATCCTACTTCAAATCTAACAGAGACAACAATAACAGTTACAGTAACACATGTCAAAATTCAAACATTTATAACAAAATTATTCAATCTAAATTTAGTATATTATTTTTTATCATAAAAAACAAAATAACTAAAACTAGTGTTAAATATGGTCAAACCGCCCCAAATTATAATAATAGAATAAAGTTTACTTATATAAATTACAAATTCCAATAACTTTACCAATTTTATAAATCATACTTAATTATTTTTTATTTATTCATTTACATCATTATTCACTTAATTTTTTTCAAATAGTCTAAATTTATATTTATGCCTACGTCTAGCTATTAAATCATATCTCAGATTTGGGGATGTCATCGTGTTGTAATGGTTAAAGCGATGAACTGCAGAATCGTAGTAAGCGAGTTCGCACTCCAGTCACGCTATTATGTTCACTTTCGGGCAAATACCCTTGGGAAAGGTATGAACCCCCTTATCCTCCCAGTTATGGGTTAAATAGTACCACTACTGTTCTTCTCGGAGAATGGCTTTGGCATTAAATAACCAACAAAGGTTGATATGCCATTAAACAAAGAAACCAAACCAAATCAAATATCTCTGATTTAATAAGTTACCAGGATCAGGATATAACATAATTTGTATCTTTTCTTCCAGACACAAATTACATCTACCATCAAAACAGCTTGGAGTAGTAGATCTTTTCAATATTCTCCATTGAATTTCAGGGTTCAAACCCTTACTTTTCAAATTTTTTTTTGTCTGGTTGTAAAGTAAAGTAAAGTAGTCGAGGGTGACCAGAAGGCTCCTTTTTTGATAGCTACTACACCTTGTAGGGGAGGGCGCTACTCATTTCCCAGGATTGCTCCACTTTACCCTTGATCCATACCTTATAATGCTGAGTGTTAAGCAAGGAGACATCAAGTACCATTTTTTGAATCTTTGGTATGACTCATTGGCGAACACTCTAACCATTATGCCAATGTCTGGTATTGTCTGGTTGTAAATGTGTAAAATTTATTTGATTTCCATTTTGTATTTGATCTGATGAAGTCCTGTTAATTTTTTTTCATGCATTGATTTATATCAATGCTTTTAACAGGATGGAAATAAATAAATATATATATATTGGTCTCATTGTTAGTTTGTTTGCAATGACTCAAGAGACCAGGGGTTCAATCCCTGGTTGAGTCATACCAAAGACTCAAAAAATGGTATTGATACCTACTTGCTAACACTAAGCATTATAAGATATGCATCAAAGGTAAAGTAGAACAATCCAGGCAAAGGAGTAAAGCCCTATCCTACATTTCAGTTTCAGTTTTGGTTTCTTTGTTTAATGGCATATCAACCTTTGTAGGTTATTTAATGCCAATGCTATTCTCCAAGAAGAATAGTAGTGGTGCTATTTAACCCATAGCTGGGAGGATAAGGGGGTTCATACCTTTCCCAAGGGTATTTGTCCGAAAGTGAACGTAATAGTGCAACTGGAGTATGAACTCGCTTACTACGATTCTGCAGTCCATCGCTTTAACCATTACACCACGAGAACACCCCCCTACATTTCGGTGTAATAGCTATTGGAAAGGGAGACTTCGGGTTGACCTTAACTAGAGTCACCAATTTTACTTTTACTTTATATATATATATATATATATATTAAAAGAGAGTAAGAAAGACAGAGACAGAGATAGAGAAAGAGACAGTGGTGTTGATCAAGTAGCAGTTAGCTTCAGAACAAATGGATATGGCAAACCAAGTTCAAACCCTGGATGAGGCAGTTTGCATTTCACTTCACATTAATACCTTTCTTCCAGTTATGGTTAAAATAGCAAAGCAGTTTGTATGCCCACCAGTCTAGGAGATAGTAAATTCTGAATTCAAACCACCTGTACTCCACTACAAATTGACCTTGTACCAGATCCTTTGCAAAGTGTGAGCCTTTAGTAAGTACATCGAATTCGAAGTTTCTATATTAATATAACACCTTCTTGGGAGGGCTTAGAATATACAGACTGCATTCTTTGCTAAGGGGTAAGACAATCCCCACCCACCAAAAAAAGGGTATACTGGATATGACACTAAACTTCATCTGGTGGTGAGGATCTAGTTCCGGAGTTCTGGAGAGAGTGATTTTACTTCTTAATTGTCATAACTCCTTGGTTCACTCTGTTAGGGTCCCATTTAAGGGTCAAGTATATCTGTTTGAAGATTATCTATATCAGACAGGAATAATGGATATTGTAATTATGTGCTTATTAATTATAGACAAATAAAAAATTGAAAGCATCATAAGGAATTGTGGAACCAACCAACCAACCAACCAAATAACCAACCAACCAACCAACCAACCAACTTGAAAATAGACAAATCATTTAATTTAGAGGATAACACATTCAAACCATTTAACTAGAACAATCACATACCTACTTATATAAATCCTATTTACCAACCCCTCCGCTCGGGCAGGATATAACACAAGGTCAATTTTTAAGCGGAGTTTAACAGGTTTGAATTCAGAGTTTTCCTTCTCCTAGACTAGTTGCCTCACCAAGGCTGAAGAACCTAGTCTTTCCTACGATTTACCCATAGCTGGAGGGAGGATAATTGGATTCATACCTTTCCCAAGGGTATTAGTGCTATGTGAAATGCAATCAGTCTCGTCCAGGATTTGAACTTGTGTCACCATGTCCATTTCCTATGACGATAACCATTACTCCACGAGTACCTCCTACTTATATCAATGTCAACTTCAACCACCCTAAATCAATAATCAAACAAATACTCAATTCAGTCAATTTAAGAATTAAAAGGTTATCCTCTAGCAAAAAAATATTTGATGAAAATAAAAAAAACTTATAATGAAGCACTGAATAATCGCTGATTCCAACATAAACTAGAATACTAAGACCTAAGAAAAACTAATATAACTGAACGGGCCAACACTATGAATAGATATAATACAATTAGAAATAGTAAGAAAAGGATATGTTTACGACAATAATAAAGTAAAGTTGGCGACTGTAGTTGAGGGTGACCTGAAAGCTCGCTTTTCAATAGCTACTGCACTGAGGTGTAGGGGAGGGTGCCACTCCTTTCTCCACTTTACCCTTGATATGTATCTGATATTGTTGAGTATTAAGCAAAGAGGTATCAAGTACTATTTTTAAAGTCTTTATGTCGCGACCTGGCATTGAACCCAAGTCTCCAAGATCATTGGCGAACACTCTACCCACTAGACCAATAATGTAAATAATAATTGTAGGAACAGAAAGAGAAAGATAATCTGTTTTAATCCCATTTTCTGCAAACTTTCTACAATTAATATAGGAAAATATTTCTTAAATTTAATTGATAAGCATTTCTATCAGGAAAATCTGTTAAGAAAAATTTTTTAGTAGAAATACCATAAAAATTAGTAATCCTGCACTTATAATATTTCTAAAATTTTATATAACCATAATAGGAAAATAATAGATAAATCACTTTTGAGAGATAAATCACTTTATAATTGTAGAGTTAAAGATGAAAGTCCTATGAGGGGAAAATGTGATTCTGAAAATGTAATATTTTCCCTAATTTTAAAAATAAAATATATATTGGAATATCTGCTCTCAACTGAAAGCTTAGATGGTATAATCATTAGCTATCTTTGACTGATGCGTTACTTAAGAATCAAACAGCTCTAAGTAATATAGGACTCTAAAAGACCACAGATTAACCCCCGCAAATAAAATGGAAAATTATAAAAAATCCTTGACAACAAGTACTTTAAATAGTAGATGTAATTTATGCCTAGAGGAAAAAATTACTATACTGAGATACAAAGACACTAGACAACTATAAAAAAAATGAATTAATATTCAAATGTAGACATAGAAATAAATTTAAATTAAAATGTTATGATGATGAAACGTAATGAAGTTCACTATATTGAACTTTATGCTTGATTTAGAAGAACAGTAGTTAAAATACCATTTTTTAATGTGTAATGGATAAATTTTAATTAGGAATTGCATTAATTATATTATTATTACAAGTAATGAATAAATCTAATGATAAATATAATATCATAAACTCAAATATTAGAGGGAAGAATGTGAGCCAGTTTCTTTCTTTTCCTTTTTTTGATAATAAGAATAATATAATAATATATAAAAATATATATTGTATGACATGTCTTCAAAGATAGAATAACACTGCTTATAGTTGTAAAATATGAACTTTTAAAAATACAATCAAATGAATATTTATGTTTTTATTTGAAAAATTGGAAGCATACAAAAATTCAAATAGTCAATTTATAACAAAATAGGAAGTTTTGAAGAATTAAAAAAATGGGAGATTAATTAAGACTAAAAAATGTAGACTATATATTATCAGGTTATTATTTTGATATATCACCAGCTGTTTTAATGGGATTACAACTGGATTATAATTTATTGGGTTAAATTGGATTTACATATATATGATTTTTTTACAAATAGAAAAATTAAGTAAAAATCTTTGATTGTTTAATTTATGATAAAGTCTCTTTATCCAGAATAGCAGTATTTTTCTATTGAAATAATTTGTCATCTGATGAGGTAATTTGTACTGAATGAATTGTTGAAATAAATTTATAATGGCATAATATCTGTTGAGTTTTCCTTGATATTAATGATATATATATATATATATATATATATATATATATATTTTCAACTGACTGTTTTGCTGTATCACAACTCTTGAGTGTAGATAGACAGGCGAGATGCTTCAAGCCCAGATCGAAACACGGCTGACATTAGGTTTGTTGGATATCTTACCCTAGAGTCATCATCATTCTCTGCGTAAATGAAGTAATTTTTTACCTATATTTTTTACAAATACATTATCGGACAACTGAATTGCTCAATTCAAGAGACGAGCGATTACATTTCAGTGTATGTAGCAGCCGGCAAATTTCCTCATTTGAGTGCTCAATCCATGGTGGGGAGCATATATATATATATATATATATATTGTCATATTGTATTTTAAAAACTGATACAAAAAGAAAAAAAAAGTAATAATGTTTGGGAGTGAACCGTTATTTACTAGAAATTATGCAAAGGACTTGAATTCACTCTAGTAAATGAATGACATAAAGAAATTTTAGGAGCTTTCACTGAGAAAAAAAATTGTACAATTCAAGGTAGGAGACAAACTTATACAGAAGAATGCTTAAAATGAAAGTTATATTTCAATAGTGTCATACTTATTATAGACTAACAGTTTGAATACCAGCATTAAAAGATTTTGGTTAATAAATGTGCCTCATGTAACAGGTGGTGTCAACTGACTAATATCAGCTAGTGTCCTACATTTTAAACTATTAACATCTTGACTAAAATATTTTTAAGTCAAAATACTGGAGGCTTTCTTTTTTCTTTTTTCTTTTTTTTCTTTTTTCGGCATTATTCTTATCAATGCTTTTCTTTGCAGATTTTAAAACAGCTTAGTCTGACACAAGGCAATAAAAATTGAGACATTAAATCTTACTAAAGCTAATCATCACTTTATGATAGCTTTTTGCTTATTCTTTATGCTGTTTCCTGTTGAGGTTGATAGGGACCAACATAAAGTTATTGCAGTCTGAGTTGGCAGTCATGGGAGAGTGGTGAGCTCATAAACTTTCTTCTTTCTCACATACAGGAGAAGATATCTTTAACAAAAACATTTTTTTAACTAACAATGCATATATATATATATATATATATAACCAACCTCTGCGCAAGCAGGATATGACTCAAGGTCAATTTTTATGCAAAGTTTTTACTGATGTGAGTTCAGAGTTTTCCTTCTCCTAAATTGGTTTTCATACCAAGAGCCTAGTCTACCCTTCTATTTACCCATAACTGGAGGGAGAATAGTTCAATTCATACCTTTCTCAAGTGTGTTATCACTATGCATTTGCAAACAGCCTTGTTGAGGATTTTGAAATTAGGTTGCCATGTCCATTTCTTATGCTGGTAACCATCACACCTCAAATGCCTTATATATATATATATATATATATATAATCCTATTCATGTTCATGTAATATTCTACATGTGCTATCTCTTCATGATCACAGCTCCCCTGAAAGCCTTTAAAAGTGTTGGTGATTAGTTTCTTTGTGCTCAAATTCTGTTTTACATTAATACCTTCAAGAAAGGCATGAAACCATTTCTCCCTCCCTTAACTATAGGCATATTAGTTGGACAAATTGGGTCTTGGTGGGCTGCCAGTCTATGTGAAATTCATCTTTGGAGCTGAAATCTCCAAAGCAGTTTGATGTTATTTTTAAACTCATTCTGGCATCTCATTTAAGCAATAACAACATATTGAAGTTATAGTTTTTTAATATGAAATCAGCTTTGCAATAAAGGTCTTGGTTGGTAATCAATCTAGGTGAAAGACAAATTAGAATTGGAAACCAGGAGCTAGAATCCCTTCGGCCGGTCAGTGTTATTTTTAAACTCATTCTGATGTCTCATTCGAGTATTGATAAAATATTGAAGTTATATATAGTCTTTTTGATATGAAACAAGCAATGCATTAAATATCTTGGTGGGTAATCAATTTAGGAGAAAGAAAGACAAAAAAGAATTGAAAACCAGAAGCTGGAATCCCTCAGACTGCTTGATGTCATATTCAAACACATTCTGACATATCATGTGAGTGCTAATAACATATTGAAATCATAGTCTTTTTTTCATAGGAAAGAAGCATTGCGGTCAAGATCTTGGTTGGCAGCTTGTTTAAGAGAGAGACTACTCTGAATTTATAGGTGTCTTCTCCTCCTAAATTACTGCAGAATATAAATAACATTAGCCCTGTAATTTTATGAAAGATAGAAGTGGGACCTTGTCAATGAAGACCTTTTTGTGCAGTACATTCCAAATGTAATTATGAACTTTGAAATGGCAAGCTCAAACTTTTATCCAATTTATGGTAAATTTTAAACTTTAAATCATTAGTCACTCAAGTAGCGTCCAAATTTAATTAAAATATACAACTTAAAAAAACTGAAAAAATTAACTTTTAATAACCTTTTTTTTTCCTTTACTTTTTTTGAAGAAATATTGGGATATCAGATTTTAAAGTGAGGATGTACAAAAAGAACATAACTTTCTTGATAACATGAGAACATTATGATTTTTATTGTTTTGAGTTGCTTGCAATTCAGTTCAACTGGTTCACTTTAAATTATAGGAATCTATTTTGATAGACAATTTGGCCATTTAAGGCTGTGAAAATTTACCAAAAAAAAGGGCTTGTTATTTCAGATGACGGCTCTTCTGTGAAGAGAAATCTTCCTTTTTCATATTTAAAATTCATTATCTACAAAGCTGCTGTCAATGTTTTTCAGAATGTTAACTACAAAATATCAAGTTTGAATATTTAGCAATAACTTGGGAAAGAGTCCCCTTAGCGTAGTGGCTAACATGTTGGTCCGCGACATTGTAGTAAGTGAGTTTGCACTCCTGTTGCATTATTACATTCACTTTCAGACTCATATCCCTGGAAAGGCATGAATATCCTTATCCCCTAAGCTAAATAGTACTACTGCGGTTCTTCTATAAGGATAGCTTTGGCATTTAGATAACCCACAAATGTTGATATGCCATTAAACAAAGAAATCAATGCAAACCATGAAAAAAATTAATGTAAATCTAATTGATATATAAAACTTAATTTAACTTTTAATTAAATATTTTTAAAGGTGTTTTTTTTAGGAACCACTGGGATATCAAGGCTAGTTGGTTGGTTGTGTTTCATGGCATATCAACCCTAGTTGGTTATTTAATGCCAAATTCTGTTTATGTATATACATATTTAATATATGATTTGTAAACAAATAATTTGTAGGTAACATTTTTAAATAGCTAAGGCTCATTTGTTTGCACACTGTTAAATGATTCCAAGACTTGCTATGTAATATTAATAATTCAATTTAATATCAGTAATTTGTTGGTTTACAGTTAAATGGCTTCAGTTTTAGAAATTGATGTAATATTTCTATTTGACTCATATATAGGGCCCTAAGGTACTACCACTCCAGACCGAAGTGGACCTGGGGGCAATAAAGGGGTTCTTCACATACCTCAAAGCTCTAGCACTGGAACCTGGCCATCAGATGCAGTTTAGTGTCATATCAAGGACACTCATTAAGGAGGGGGTCTTACCTCTCTGCAGAGATGCAGTTAGAGTATTCTACAAACCCAGCTGATTGGGTATGGGATGTCAAGTTCCAACATGGAGGTGTACAGTCTTAATTCATCTTTCTACAAGGCCATGTGAGGACACACTTAATTGATTAGAAAGATGTAACAGGTTTTTCAGCTCTTCAACATCCTATGATAGGTATTCCAGTGATTTCTTTTTACTGTTAGCCATATCTTGTTATTCATTTGAGTATTGACTTTTAACCTTTTTATTACTAGGTTCACCAAGAATCAAATTCCAGGCACCATGTTGTGTGAAAATATAGCTAAATTTCGTATGACATTCCATCTGCAGGTCCATATTCTTAACCTACTGGGAAGTTTTTATGGTGAAGTTTCTCATTATTTTGACAAATATTCTGGGCATATTTTTCATTCAAATTGTTGCCATAGAAACAGGTTAAGATAAAGGATATCAATTACTTTGTACTGAGAAGGTTCTAGAAGAAATTTTACTTGATTGAATCTTAGAAGTGAGTGAAATTAGTTACTACAAAACTGTTCTTGATCCCAATGTCTCAGTTACAGATAATTGGTTTGGTTTGGTTTATTTGTTTAATGGCATATCAACTCTTTATGGATTATTTAATTCCAAAATTGGATACAAATAATTTGCACAGTTATAATACAGTTTCAAATATTTACCCAACCCCTCTGATAATACTGTGAACAGTGATGGTTCATCTATCGACACTGTTGATTTGCAGCACCTACTATTTTCACCCAACATATAATAAAATATATCTATTTATCTATATTTGTAAAAGATATCTAGTACTATCATTAATAAAGCCAATGGTCAACCTCTGATTTGTAGAAAACAAAAAACAGCTGTATTTGGAATTGTCAACTCCACAGTTTCAGTGTAGTGAGGCGCCACTGGTGTAACAACACAGGTCTCAAATAGAAGGTTGTAACATAACAGTACCAAATAGGACATTGTAATTTTACTGAACCAAATAGGATGTTTTACAATTACACACCAAATTTATGGTTGTACCACCATGTACTTGAATGTGCTAATAGCTGTATTGTTACATCTTAAGTAGCAGTCGAACCCTGTTGTAACCTTGCTGTGGGAAAAGTTGATGAACACATGAAACTCTGTCTTAGTTCATGATCACAAAACTTTATTTGCTACTACACTTTTTAAGTGGTTGCAGGGAGAAAGAAACAGTGTAGAGAACAATATGTCACGAGGCGAAAGAGGGTGCAGAGAAAGACCTTGAATTTTCTTCCTGGTTTTCTGTTGTAGTTCTAACATGCTTGTCCACTGGTTTCATCTTCACAGATTTTGCGTCTGGTATGAGAACCCTTTTCAGAGCTCACCCCAAAATGGAGTTCATAAATTTTCATCTGTCCTTACATCTTTGCGGCTAGTGTTCAACTCACATCTCTACCTCTTTGTGCCTAGCTGCAAACTAACTTTCAAACCCGAGTCATCTTCTTACTTCCGCCTGCTGGCAGAGAGAGGAACACATCCATTTCTGCTGGTTCCACACCTGTGCAGAGGATTTGGGATTTCTAGGGATTTTTTATCCATTTTTGATTATTGTAGTCCTTCACCTATGAGTGGCTGACCTACAACCAGTTCTTTGGCTTGACTCACTGTCTGCTTTTGCGTCTTCTTTTTTTCTTCTTCCCTCTCTACTTCCCCAGAAATTAGCCTCTTGTTCCCTTTAAAACTTGGACCTATCATATCATGTTACTCTGGTTGTGGAATGTATATTCACACTGCACATCAATTTTTCAATCTATACAATTCCATCATGAGTTTTATTTCGTAAAGCACTTCTTAATCACCTCATCATGCTATAGTATGAAGCTGTGTTATCATATTTGTCCTCTACACTATGAAAAATCACCTCATCATGTTATAGTATCTTGTCCTTGAGATGAATTTCAATTTTAAAAAGAACTAAAAGTGCCATTGAGCTTGAGAGTTTTGTCTCTGTTTTGCCTAAATTATTATTTTCAAAATTATTATTTTTAATCTGGCTTTCTTATCTTTTCTTTAAATCGGCAGGCTTATCTAGATGAATTCTAGATATCTTAACAGACGTCTTCTAAACTTCTAGATGTCTAAATGTTATCAACTTATTTTATAATTCTAAATTAAATTTGTTAAAAATTGGTACAGACTCATTTAGATGAATTCTAGATATTTTAACAGATGTCTTCTACCCTTATAAATGTCTAAATATTATCACATTATTAGACAATTCTTAATTTGAAATTCTTTAAATTAACACAGACATATCAAGATGAATTCTAGATATTTTAAGAGATGTCTTCTAGACTTCTATATAACAAAACATAGTAGCATTATCATATAGTTCTGATTCAAAAATGTTTTAATTTCACTGACTCAGGGAGATAAATTCTAGATATTTGAACAGATGTCTTCTAGACTTCTAGACACCTAAACATTATGGCATTATCATATAGTTCTGGATTAGAAATTTTTTAAAATGGCAGACTCTGGAGATGGATTCTAGATATTTTAACAGATGTCTTCTAGACTTCTAGATACCTAAACATTATCTTATTATCTTATAATTCTAAATTAATTTTTTTAAACTGGCACTGACACAGTGAGATGAATTCTAGATATTTTAGCAGAAGTCTTCTTGACTTAAAGACATCTAGACATTGTGGCATTATCATAAAATTCTGGATAAAAAAAAATTTTGAATTAAAGCTTATCTCTCAGTGCATTTTTTTATCACATTTCCTATACTGTTTAAAAGAAATGTAAAAGTTTTTTTTCAATTAATTTTTTTTAGATTACTTTTTGCAAGAAAACTGCAATATCAAGTTCCAAAGAACAGATTAGTCCAGTTGGTGGGGCTTAGAATATGCTGACTGTAGAAGAGTAAAAACCTCTCCAAAAAACGGACATCTTGGGTATGATACTGATCTTCATTTTATACTGGTGCCCCACCTCTGGAAATCTCGAGAGTGTGGAGTTAAATAGATCTGTTTAAAAATTATTCCTATCTAACATATCAACCAAACCCCATCGCCGCAGGCAGGATGTGACAAAAAGTCAATTTTTAGTGAAGTTTAACAGGTTTGAATACAGAGTTTTACTTCTCCTAGACTGGTTTCCATACCAGTGTTAAAGGACCCAATCTGCCCTTCTATTTACCCATAGCTGGAGGGAAAATAGTTGGAGTCATACCTTTCCCAAGGGTACTAGAGCTATGTGAAATGCAAACAGCCTCATTGAAGATTTGAAATCAGATCACTGTGTCCATTTATTATGATGATAACCATTACGCTATGAGCGCATCCATCATTTGTATTTTATAAGACTGTGTGTAAAAAAAAATCTTAAGAAACAACTACACAAAAAAAGCAAATATGAACATTCAATAAACATAATTCCCTAACCTCTAGGCATAAAATAACCCTATACAGGTTGGCATGCCATTAAGATCAATCAATCAATCAATCCATCTATAAAGTAGAGGTGTACAATTTTAATTGATCTTTTGATAAATCAGCTGATGGTTGTGTTTGCTGGTTCAGAAGGTTACCTAAAGGCAGCAGTTTCTCAACTTCACCCCCGGTCAACAATATATAATATTGATTGTGCATGCATTACAGAAACATCTCCAGCAGCTATACATTGGGCCTCCCAACTTTTATTCACTCTAGTGAAAGAGGACTAAAGACATTTGAATTTGATTTCTTCCGCCTGATTCACCCATAAAGAAGAAAAGATTCTGAATTTGAGCAAAGGTAAAAGAATCTTTTCACTAAGATCCTCAATGTGTACACATGATTACCCTCTGGTTTCTCTGGACCAAGCGGTAAATAAATGCTATCCTTGCAAAAAAGAAAAAAAAAAAAGAAATATTTTTCCAGGACATTTATATAGAAATTTCTAGACATGTTTTAACAGTATTAGGGTAAATCTTGTTTTCCCCACAGAGGGAGAGTTTAGAAAAATCAGGTAAGTTGTACGATGAAAGAAAAGAAAAAAGGTGAAAAGTAAAGAAAGACTGGAGGCAGAAAAATAAAGGTAAGAATTTCAGGGAAAGTATAAAGAAAAAATGGTTCGCAAAATATGTAAAGAAAAGGTTAATAAAGAAAGTGTAAATTGTATTTGAGTGAAAGAGGAGAAAAAAATTGTAAGATTTATTGAGAGAGAATAAGGAAAAGGTAAGATGCATAGAGAGAGGGAGGAGAGAAAAGGTAAGTTGCATTGCAAGTGGAAGGAGGAGAAATGAAAAATCTATTGAGAGGGAATTAAGAAAACTTAAGATGTAAAGAGAGAGAGAGAGAGAGAGAGAGAGAGAGAGAGAGAGAGAGAGAGAGAGAGAGAGAGAAATAAATGATAAAATATATAGAGAAAGGTGAAAGAAATAGAAAAATTTTTCAAGGGTTAAGAGAGAGAAAAAGTAAGATGTATTGATAGATAGAGGAAAGAAAATCTAAAATCTATCAAGCCAGAAAAAGGAAAAGGTAAAGTGGATAGAGAGAGGAGAAAGAAAAGATACACTATATTGATTGAGGGAGGAGAGAAAATGTAAAATCTGTAGAGAGTGAATAAAGAAACAATAAGATTTTGGAGAGAGAGAGAGAGAGAGAGAGAGAGAGAGAGAGAGAGAGAGAGAGAATTATGGAAAAGACATTCTATGTGGTCAGGGTTCTTGACGAAGCATTATATAATACCATATGTATACATATATATATATATATATATATATATATATATATATATATATATATATATATGTTAGGTATTCTTCAATCCAGTAAATCTGGAGTAGGGAACAATTCTGTCAGGACAATTAAATTATTCAAAATTCTAATATTCAAATATTCCTGTTAAATGACTCAATGTAAATGATATCACAGAGCAAATATTCTTTCAAGAAAAAAACAAAATTGGGTCACATAAGGATTATTAATTTATTTCCATCCTGCTAAGAGCATTGATATGAATCAACAACTCCAAAAAAAATTTAACAGGACTTCTTCAGCTCCAACATAAGAAGTCCTGTTAAATTTTTTTTTGAGTTGTTGATTCATATCAATGCTCATAGCTGAATTGAAATACATTTATTATCCTAATGTGACCGAATTTTGTTTTTTCTTGAAGATATATATATATATATATATATATATATATATATATGTATATATATATATATCTTTAAAGAAAAAACCAAAGACCGGTTATTTTAGGATTATAAATTTATTTCCATGAATGGATGTATGTAAACAATAGTAATTGTGATTCATAACTGTTTAAAAATGTACTTCGTAGCTAATATCTCTTCGTAGCTAAATGGTTAGAAGCTTTGGCTTGGTGTTTCAGTCAACCGGGTTTTGATCCCAGCTACGGGGAGATAATGTCTAGCTACACTGATGAGTTCTGATAGAACGAAACAGATCTGTCTGTGGATGACTATATATATATATATATATATATGTATTTGCAGAAAACATTAGTGATTGCTATTTGAGTCCAGATAAAAATCCAGGTTTTAGAACATTTACCTCTTAAAACAACATCATCCTTTCTGAATTTCTCTATCATTCAGCCTTGTGTCATACTCAGCTTAGTTTAGTTAATCATCAAGTCATCATCTCTCGTTAATGATTCAGAGAAAAACTGTGTCAGAAAAATTGTGTGCAAACTTTGGTAGCCAAAAATAAACTAAAAAAAAAGACATAAAAACTTTGCCCAGTCGACGGAGACTGTAGAATACACCAACTGCACCTCTGCAGAGGAATAAAACCCCACCACAACAAGTGTACTGAATATGACACTAAACAATCTGATGGTGAGGTTCCAGTGATGCTGGAGCATTTAAGAATGCGACATCACCCTTCATTGCCATTGCTCCCAGGTCCACGCTGGTCCGGAGAGGTAGCACTTGATAGGGATCTATCTATGGGTTAAATTGAACTAAACTGTATACTTATGCTAAATTGAATTGTTTGAATTAGAACTGTTTGACAAAACTGAATAGCTTGAAATAGAAATGTTTTTGACATTGAAAATGTGTGCTTACATTTAAACTGCATGCTTGTGCTAAACTGAATTGTTTGAAATGGAACTGTTTTTGACATTGAAACTGTACTTACAATAAACTCAATTGTTATATATAGAACGGTTTTGACATCTAACTGTGTGTAAACAAAATATGTACTTATACTAAACTGAATTAGATGAATTAGAATAGTTTGACTAAACTAAATTGCTTGTAATAGAAAGGTGTACTCATAACTAAACTGTGTACTCATAACTAAACTGAATTATTTGAAAAAGAACTGACTATTTGCATAAAATAGATTTAAATAAAAACCTACAAAGGTTGATATGCCATAAAACCCAACCAACCAACCAACGACATAAAAGCAAGGGAAGTAAAATGAATAAGTCTTCTTACTTTTTAATACACCAGTCTACATTATTTGCTAAATTATATGAAAATTCAGCTAATTTTACTTGAGGAGTTGGGAAAAATAGGTTTTCAACACATTCAAAATAATGGAAAATACACCCAAGCAAATCACCGTGTGAATCGGCTGATTAGTTGGTTTTATGGCATGGAACCTCTTCATTTATTTTATGCTGAGGTCAGTCTTTTATAGAGGTGGCTTAAAGTATTTGTCATAACCAAGTGGTTATGATTAGGGAAAGTTAGATGTGCTGTCTCTCTTTGCTTTTAATGAACCACTGGCAGAATTTACTTGTATGCTTTGGGTCATTATCTTGCATGAATACATATCCTTGACCCATAAGCCACTGTGTTCCTGACTGGATTGCATGATGCTGCAGTATTCTGTGATAACTGGGCTGATTGATTTTGCCTTTCATCTGGTGCAAATCCCCAACATTGCAATTGGCAAAAAACCCCACATCACAACAAAGCCTCCTCCTTTACGGTTGGTGTGATGCAAGTCTTTTACTAACTCTATGCTACACATAGACCCTGCTATTTGACCCAAAGAATCTGAACTTTGATTCGTATGTCCAAAGAACTTTATTCCACTGCTCTATTATCTTGTGTTTGTACACCTTGGCCAACTTGAGCTTTTTGACATTGTTTTGTTTCCTCAACAGTGGTTTCTTGACTGTAATTTTGCCATATAATCCAGCTTCACAGAATCTTCTCCTCACTGTGAATGTTGACAGATTTTTTTCATGACATTGTTTCTGTTATGCAGTGATGTTTGGAGCAGTCAGCCTTTTGTCACACAAGCTGGTGACTCTGATAAAATTGTCCTCTGCATAGGTAAAACAGGAAGTATCTAGCAAGCAGTAATTCAACACAATATAGTCTAAGGTGAGTTCAAATGATGGAATTATGCAACTTTTGGGAAATGTTTTATTCATGCTCAGTACTAAAAATGAAAAACGTTTACAAATCAATTTTTCAAAAGATATTTGGTTATCATCTTCATGTTGCACTGCTCACATGGAGCTCTCTGACCCTCTCTCACCACTCGTCGCTATCGTTCATCACTCTTGGGAGGTCTTCAAGGATATATCCTGTATCAGCACAGAGCTATTGTATATAAGTCCTTGCTGGTCGTTCAACTTTTGCTGGTCCATGTGAAGGGGTCTACAGGAGTATATCACTTATGAGTTCATTCTTACTTCTCCAGCAGTGTCCTGCATATCTGGTTCATCTACTTTGGATAGTTTTTGTGATGGATGGTAGGTGGCTGAACAGCTGCTGTTTTGTGGGGTGTCGCCTCCAGAACTTGTTCAGTTGTGTTGATACTGCTATATGGATGCACTACATGGATGCTAACTAAATGTATAGAGAAAAACTTGACAACGTTTGGAAGTCATACTAAGGTCAAAGTTACTTTGGAAGAGTGGTATTTAGTATAATAAATAAAACATTGTGATGCTTAACTTGTTTCGTTAAAAATAACACTTTTAGGATGAGAAATGAAAATTTTTGAGGGTGACCAAATACTTTTGACTTAGTGTATATTTTTGATGGTCCATTGCATTTTTTAATTGCATTTTATTTGTCTATAAACATGTCTGCACATAATTATAAGATATCAAGTATTACTAATACTCATAATTTATATACAATTCTATGGTGTCTCCAGCAGTCACTGACTAGAGATTTGATTGAGAGGCCAAACTACAACGAACAGGAAGGGTCAGAGATAGCACTTTCTCTTTCTCTCACATAGATACATACCTCTCTAGATTTGCAAGAATTCTCAGCTATTTTGAAGCAATGCCTTTTCAACGTTCTACAGAGTTGCTAACTGAGAAATTTGGATAAACCTCATCTTCAGCTTTTCCTCCTTACGTCCTTAAAAAGAAATGGCGAGAGCAGAAGCAAAGAGCAGTCACTGCAATGACCAACCCAAGGAAAATGACTTTCATGCATTCACCCAAAAGAAAATTTTATAGAATTCACAATTAATAATTAATCTTGAAAGTTTTGTCATATCTGTCAACTATATGCTTTCACCTTTAATTCCCAAATAATTGGAAATAATATCTGGAAAGAAAATCTGAAAAACACACCCAGAGTTATAATGTGCCATGAGTTCTGTGTTTTTCCAATTTTGATGCAGAACAGAGACAGTGATTCCATGTAGGAATTGGTCTGCCAGAACTCACAGATTATGATTATCATACAATGACTAAAATGTCAAGAGGTGTGCTTAATATAATGGTTACTGTTGTAGGAAATGGAATCAGTGACCTGAGTTCAAATCCTGGATGAGTTTGCTTATGTTACATTTTGTGATAATGACCTTGGAAAAGGCATGAATCTATTTGTTCTTCTCCCACATCTATGGGTAAATTGTAGGATAGACTGGGTTCTTTACCCAGCTATTTGGGCAACTAATAAGTAAGTAGTAGTATGGCAGTCTGGGAATGGAGTAGCGCCCTCCCCTACACCTTGGTGTAGTAGCTATCAAAAAGGGAGCCTTCGGGTCACCCTCGACAATGGTCGCTAACTTTACTTTACTTAGTATGGCAGTAGTAAGTGACTAATAAGTAAATAGTAGTTAGGCAGTAACAAGTCATCATCATCATCATGTCGCGGTGGTAGCACGGATATCCCTGACCCTCTCTCGCCACTCTTCCCTATCGTTCATCGCCCTAGGCGATGGGACAACATCCCATATCCTCACATAGCTGCTGAATGTATATTCGTGCTGGTCGTCCTGCTTTTGCACGGCCATGTGTGGGGGTCCATAAGAGTACATCTCTTATGAGTTCGTCCCTGCTTCTCCAGCAGTGTCCTGCATGTCTGGTTTGCCTAACTTGAATAGTTTTCATGATAGGAGGCAGGTGGCCGTACAGTTGGTGTCTTGTGGGGTGTTTCTGCCAGGACTTGTTCAGGATTGCACGCAGCATTCTTGTGTAATTGCCGTCTAGCTTCTTCTCCAGCCATTTTGTTAGCGTCCATGTAGTGCACCCATATAGCAGTATCAATGTGACCACTGCCTGGAAGAAACTGTGTTTCATTTTATCGGTTAGGTCTGATTTCCATATAATCGATAGCCTATTGATAGCTGTCCATGCTTTCGTTAACCTCATTTCAATGTCCTTTTCGGTTGATTTGACGCTGCTTCCTAGGTAAGTGAATTTGTCTACTAGTTTAAGAGGGGTTCCTTCTAGAGTGGAGATGTCCCTCGTTTGATTATAGCACATATATTTCGTTTTGTGTACATTAACGTAGAGGCCTATGCCTGCGGCTGCTCGTTCCAAACTATGCAGTAGTGTTTCGGCTTGGTCAGGTGTATTTGCCAGTATCACTATGTCATCGGCGTAGTCGGTGTCGGTAATTGTTTTTGCAGGGTACCTTCTGCTTCTTTTCTTCATCAGCTCGAAGCCATTCTCTCTGAATGCCCAACTACGAAACCGCATAGAACCCAAAATCGACAACATACTTAGGAAAAACCAAAATGGCTTCCGAAGAAATAGATCCACGACCTCACAAATATTAACCATCCATAGAATCCTTGAAGGTGTACGGGCAAAAAAAAAAAAAGATCAGTAACAAGTAATAATAAGTAATAATAAGTAAATAGTAGTACGTGGATAATAAGTAAATAGCAGTGAGGCAGTAGCAAGTAATAATAAGTAAATAGTAGTAAGCTGCTACTTTGGCAACTAGCCTTGGAGAAGGAAAACTGTGAATTCAAAACCAAATCTACTGTTTAGAAACTGTGTCACAGCTTGTTCATGGTGGAGGGGTTGGGCAAATATATAAAGTGATTAAGATGTGACTCTCTTCATACTCTGACTAAATGTGGATGACAAAATGGGAACATTGTAATTTATGAAACTCTTTGCTTCGATCTGGCTCAAGGCTGAATGAATGGAGCACCCAATGAGACAAAATGGGAAGATAGTTTTATATGTAATTCCTATTTTCGAAGATTGTTTTTTTTTATAGTTTGCCTACTGATGCTTAGCTTCTGGAGATCAACATCTTATCCATTAATACCTGCATATTCTTGTAGTATAATGTTTGAATATATTTTTCTCAAAAAGGCTTGCAAATATAAATAATCAATAAATCACATTACATTTTTATTACTTCTCTCTCTGGATGAGCCCACATTTTATAAATAAACATGTTGTGTCTTTCTAAGTGTTGTAATAACAGTTAATTTCATTAGTTTTATTGCTGCCACATTTTGGCTGTTACATTCTTTGGTCTTCCTTGTGTTTACAAATTCCCTGTTGGTGGGGCTCAAAATACACTAATTGCATCTTCTGCAGAGAGGCATGACCCCTTCCAAAAAAGTGTATCCTGAATATGGCACTAAATTGCATCTGGTGGTGAGGCTCCAGTTCTGAAGCCCTACTGAATGTGGAGTACCTTTTCATTGCAATTTCTCCCAGGTCTACTCTGAGACCTAATGGTAGTACCTCTTAGAGTCCCAAAAAGATTTGTTCGAAGATTATTTGTATTAGGAATACTTTATATCATATAACTATTCATTGAAGCTATGCAAAAGATGTAATTATAAATGTACAGTGTATGCAATTTCATAACCTCTTGACATAAAATAACCCCAGAGGAGTTGACATGCTGGTAAAAATCAATTAGTCATTTAATAGGCTTTAGAAGGGAGTCCCCATGGCATAATGCTGGACAACAGCTTTGAAGTTAGCAATTTTGAACCCGTTGTGCTATTACATTTACTTTTGGACTAATACTTTAGAAAAAGGCATGAACTCCCTTATCCTTCCAGCAAAGGGCTAAATAGTGTTACTACTATTCTTCTGCAAGAATGGGTTTGGGATTAAATAATCCACAAAGATTGATATGCCATTACTACTGTTCTACGATCCATTGGACTAGTGGGTAGAGTGTTTGCCAATGGTCTGGGAGACCAGGGGTTCAAACCTAGGTCGAGTCATACCAAAGAATTAAAAAATGGTAGTTGATGCCTCCTTGCTTAACAGTAAGCATTATAAGGTGATGATCAAGGGTAAAGTGAAGCAATCCAGGGAATAGAGTAGTACTCTCCCCAACACCTCGGTGTAGTAATTATTGAAAAGGGACCCTTCAGGTCACCCATGACTACTATCTGCCAACTTTACTTACTGTTCTTTTACAAAGATGGCTTTGGCAGTTGATAACCCACAAAGATTGATATGCTATTAATTTTTATGTTTATTTGTTCTTTTGTTTCAGGTTCTAGAAATTTTGTTGTATTTTTTTCTCTTATTTTGAAATTGTTTACTGGCTATTTTGCAAATTCCTGCTTAGGATGAGGAAACAATTTTTTTTCATTGTTGATTATACATACACACACTCACATGCATTCACACACACACACACACACACACACACACACACACACACACACACACGCACACACACACACACACACACATACTCACTAAACTAAATATAAAAGCATTCAGAGAAACATGCACATACACAGACACACTCAAATAAAACATAAATATACTCACAAAAACAAGGCCATGTACTAACACATAAAAACATGTACACACACACACACACACACACACACACACACACACACACACACACACACACACACACACAGACAGACACACATACATACTTACATCCATCCATCCATCCATCTGTAGTAAGTCATTCATCCGCACTTTCATAAAATACCAGCACACCCATGCATGAATACAATTACATACATGCTTATATAGAATATACATCCATATATAGTTACTTATATACGTACATACAAGGAAAAGTTGAAAAAACAAATAATCCAAAATTTGATGAATTTATTATAAAAGTCAACGTTGAATGTTTACCCACAGTTCTTTTACAAAGATGGCTTTGGCATTAAATAACCCACAAAGGTTTATATGCTATTACTACTGTTCTTCTACTAGGATGGCTTTGGCATTTGATAACCCACAAAGGTTGATATGCTATTAAACAAAGAAACAAAACCGATCCAATTCGGTCAATAATCTGAATGGAAAGAATTTTTTTTGTAGATGGTCCATCAATAGTAAAAAATAGAAGAAAAATGTGAGTGAATTTACTTTGATGAAATCAAAATAATAGATGGCTGGATAATAAATTTGACCAAAGCTTTGTACACAAGCCTAATGAAAGTCAACGCTGAATGTTTTGGTTGTAATAACCTTCTTCAGGACTTTAAATTCATGAAAATTGTTGTAAAAATATGATGGATGTTTGATGAAATAACAGGAGTAAAGAGAGTGTGAATATAAAGAAACAACATTTTCCTCAAACTGTCAGATTTATTTCCTTATTTACTTCCATACATACATATATGTATACATAAAACATACTCATATAAAACACACATACAAACTCGCTCCAAACACACAGAGATGGTTTGGCTTGGTTTTATGATGTATCATAAAACATACTCATATAAAACACACACAAACTCGCTCCAAACATACAGAGATGGTTTGGCTTGGTTTTATGATGTATCATAAAACATACTCATATAAAATACACATACAAACTCGCTCCAAACATACAGAGATGGTTTGGCTTGGTTTTATGATGTATCACCCATAGTAGGTTATTTAATGCCAAATCCATTTTTTTACACATAAACAGTTCTATTTAAAACAATTCAGTTTAGCATAAATACATTTTTTGTTTACACAGTGTTAAATGTCCAAGCAGTTCTAGGTTTGGTCTCTTTGTTTAATGGCATATCTACCTTTGTAGGTTATTTAATGCCAAAGCCATTCTCCTAGAAGAACAGTATTGGTACTATTTAACCCATAGCTGGGAGGATAAGGGGGTTCATACCTTTCCCAAGGGTATTTGCCCGAAAGTGAACGTAATAGCACGACTAGAGTACAAACTCGCTTACTACAATTCCGCAGTCCATCGCTTTAACCATTACACCACGAGGACACCCCACCAAGCAGTTCTATTTCAAACAATTTTGTTTGTTGTAAGTATGCAGTTTAAATGTCAAAATAGTTCTATTTCAAACAATTTATTTTAGCATAAGAACACTGCTTATTTCAATTTGACCTGTAGATAGGACCCTATCAGGTGCTACCACTCTGGGTCAAAGTGGACCTGGGAGTGATGGCAATAAAGGTGTATCTGCATTCTTCAAGCTCTAGCATTACTAGAGCCTCACCATCAGATTGTTTAGTATCATATCCAGAACACTCTTTGGGGGAGTCTTACCCCTCTGCAGGGATGCAGCTGGTGCATTCTGCAGCCCCAGTCAACTGGGC
>CAUZXS010003207.1:350000-357500 GCA_963585895.1 Sepioteuthis lessoniana | reverse complement strand
AAGATCCTATTAAAAGTCACCTTTCCTGTAACTACCTTTAGTTGCAAAATGGCTATTTAATTATTGTTGAATATATATATGTATATCTATGTGTGTGTGTGTGTGTATGTGTGTGTGTGTTTGTGTGTATACGTATATGTGTGTGTGTATATATACATATTATATATATATGTGTGTGTGTGTGTGTGTATATATATATATTATATATACACTGAACAATTAATTTTTAAGTTTTAATTATAATTTTTAATCCTTACCCAATATTTTGACTATTAAATCGGTCTAATTTGGATATTGTGCTCTATCATTAAAATAATAGGAGTTTTGTTTTAAATATCACAGGCTATATATATATATATATATATATATATATATATATATATATATATATGCCCAATAAATATATTTCTCAGTTGGTCCCAAATTAGATTATATATATGTGTGTATGTATATATATGCACATAAGTGTATATGTATGTATGTATGTATAAAAGAAAAAAGCTGCATACACATACACTTATGTGTATATATATACACATATGCACATAAGTGTATGTGTATGTATGTATAAAAGAAAAAACCTGCATATATATATATATATATATATATATATTATCTTAACAGGTTTGGATGAATACCGCAGATAGTTTTTTTTAAATCTTCAAGGGAAGACATTCAACTCTTCTCACTAGTCTTCTTACTTCTGGGTCAAGTTGGTGAAGAAAGAACCCTATATTAGCCCAAGTGTTTTCAACCGCTTTGCTGGTCATCTTTGAGGGTCTTGTTAGATCATTTGTTGCAGTGACATAATCCCTAATACCTATATTGGCCATACAACAACCACACTCTCTCATCACCTTACCAACTACCTTTCCGACATAAGCACCATGAAATAGCATATAATGACAAAGCATAACAAAGACACTGACAAACTCAAATCTACAGATGTAAGAAACATCCTAATCAACAATACAAAAATCATATATAAAAATAATAACCACAATTATAAACATATTAAATGTATTTAATAACTAACCACCCATCCTAACAGAATGAACAAACCCCATCTATAATTTATATAAAAAAAGCCTCTACGAATAAATATAAAAATCACTTCAATAAGACATTCTGACACAACCCCCAAAAGATAACCAGCAAAATGGTTGAAAGGGGTTGGGCTAATGTAGGATTCTCTCTTTACCAAATTGACCCAGAAGTAAGAAGACTAGTGGGAAGACTTGAGCGTCTTAAATTAAAGATTTTAAAAAAGAAACAATCTGCAGTATTCAACCAAACCTGTTTAGATAATGATTTGCTGCCTAAGTATACAATATATATGTATATATATATATATATATATATATTATATATATATAAGTAAAGTAAAGTAAAGTGGACAACCTTAGTTGAGGTTGACCAGAAGGCTCACTTTTTAATACTATTCCATTCCATGGATTGCTCCACTTTACCCTTGATCCTTACCTCTAATGCTGAGTGTTAAGCAAGGCAGCATCAAGTACCATTTTTTGATTCTTTGGTATGACTCAACATTGGATTGAACCCTGGTTTTCTGGACCATTGCCGAACACTCTTCTGATTAGTCCAATGGGTCAGTAAGATATATATATATATATATATATATATATATATATATATCATCATCATCATCATGTCGCGCCGCCAGTGCGGATATCCTTGACCCTCTCTCGCCATTTCTCCCTATCATTCATCGCCTCCGGCAGGTCTTCAGGGTTACATCCTGTGTCCTCACATAGTTGCTGTATGTATGTTCGTGCTGGTCGTCCCACTCTTGCACATCCATATGTGGGGGTCCACAGGAGTACATCGCTTATGAGCTCGTCCTTGCTTCTCCAGCAGTGACCTGTGTGTCTGGTTCGTCGAACTTGTATAGTTTTCGTGATGGGGGGCAGGTGTCCGTATAGTTGGAGTCTCGTGGGGTGTTATATATATATGTCTATATATATATATATATATATGTCTATATATATATATATATATATATGTCTATATATATATATATATATATATATATGTCTATATATATATATATATATATATATATATAAAATAATGAGAAATTTCTAATGAAGATTTAGAAAAACCAACAAAATTCAGGCCACTCTGTCTCCCTAAACCAAATTTCATTTGCTTTTTTATCTTTTATTTTTATATTTTTTTATCATTTAGCTGTCAAAATAGAAAAAAAATAAACATATAAAAAGAAATATAATATGGTTCAACCCCGCTTTTCGTAAATCATCGACTATTGATATAGGTAAGTACTTCCTAAGGCTTATAAATATACATTTCAATGGAAATAACCCGTCGAAAAAAATTTTTCACAGGAAAACAATTAAAATCAGTTATTCTTGCACGAATAATTTATACGAAATCATTAGCAACCATGATAGAAATTTTACCTAAAGATCATGTGTTGATAGACAAGGTTTCCAGTGTGAATGCTAAGTTGGCGTGCACACTGATTTCAAATTTCTGGTGGAATGAATAGCATCATGGTGATGATTTCATCACAGACACTACCCAACTGACTCTAGTTCGCAGCACAGTATGTTATATAATTGCGGAGGGATTTTTTTTTTATATTATCATTTTTCATTTTAGTATATCTTACCTTTTGGTATAGTTAGGCTGAGAACCTTTCGCTTTGTGCATGGTTTAGTTAGTGCATGGGTTAGTTGAGTGCAGGTGTTCACATGCGTGCAGGGTGGATGTGACAATCAGAGATGTCACAATAAAAACCCCAGATAGGAAATGAAATCGGGGATGTGAATGACATATTGCCCGGAAGTGCTGAGGATTTTGGGGATTTGAAAAAAAGCAGTAAGTTGAGTTTTTGCCGCCGAATGAGAGAGTTGAGATTCAGAGCTGGGTGAGGCCAGACGAATTTGTGCGCTACGGGCACCGCGCATTGGTTGAGTTGAGAGCTGACGATGTAAAAGCAGCCAGCATAGAAAGGTTGTGTCTCTCTCTCCTCATGTCAAAAAACCTTTAACTCAAAGGTAATAAAAAGTTTCGTACCTGAACTAAGAAGTTGTAAAGTGTTTCGCGTGTATTTCGGATTCCCTATGTCTATTTCACACATCTGTATATTATGGGTATGTTACAAGTAGATAAAACCTTAAACAAAGTTAATAATTTAAGATGATAACAATTCACTCATTGCAACCTAAATATATCATCATCAACATCTTGTCGAGCTATCAGCACGGATATGCCTGACCCTCTCTCGCCACCCCTCCCTATCATTCATCACCTCCGGCAGGTCCTCAAGGCTACACCCCGTATCCACACAGAGCTGCTGTATGTAGGTTCGAGATGGTCACCCTGCTTTTGCTTGGCCGTCTGAATGGTTCCATAGGAGTACATCACTTATGAGCTCGTCCCTACTTCTCCGGTAGTGTTGTGCATTTCTGGTTCGATCTAACTTTGATAGTTTTTGTGATGGGTGGTATGTGGCCATATAGCTGCTGTTTTATGAGGTGATGCCTCCAGGACTTGTTCAATATTGCTTGTAGCAATATATATATATATATATATTGCTGCGAATAATATTGAACAAGTATATCATGGAGATGCTCATGGTGTAATGGTTATCTATATAGGAAATGGACACAGTAACCTGAGTTTAAATCCTAGACAAGGCTGTTTGCGTTTTCCATTGGAAAAGGTATGAATCCATCTATTCCCCCCCAGATATGGGTAAATAGTAGGGCAGACTGAATTCTTTAGCTTTAGTCTGGCAACCTGTCTAGGAGAAGAAAAACTTTGAATTCAAACCTGTTAACCTCTACTTAAGAATTGACCTTGTTCAACATCCTACCTGGAGGTATTGGACAAAAACATACATATATGTATATATGTATTCACTTAGCCTTAAGTTCTAGACTCTTCATGTACATAGATCCAAGATAATGTTTCAAGATTCACAAGTGAATACAAAACAAACAACTTGACCATTTCTTAATTTGAAAACTGAATTTTTTTTTTTGCTTTTTGTTTTTGGACGCAAATTCAAATGGTTGAATTTCTATGCAGATTTATGATATTTGCAATAGCAAAAATAAATACAATTCATGTTGTTTCTTGCCCAGTCGGCTGGGACAGTAGAACACACCAATTGCACCACTGCAGAGGGGTAAGCCACCCCCACCCATGAGTGCCCTGGATATGACACTAAACAATCTGATGGCAAGATTCCAGTAATCCTGGAGTTTTGGGGAATGTGGAGTACCCCTTTATTGCCATTGCTCCCAGATCCACTCTGGCCAGCAGTGGGAGCACCTGATAAGGGTCCTATCTATGGGTTAAATAGAACTAAACCGTGCTTCTTTCAGTATACTGATTTTTGCATTTAAACAGCATATTTATGCTAAACTGAATTCTTTAAAATAGAACTGTTTTTGACATTTAAACTGTACTTACACTAAACTGAATTGTTATATATAAAACTGTTTTGACATTTAACTGTGTGTAAACAAAATTAGCTGAATTAGAACTGTTTTAATAAACTGAATAGTTTGAAATAGAAATGTTTTGACAATTAAACTGTGTACTCATGCTAGACTGAATTATTTGAAATACAACTGACCATTTGTATAAAAATGGATTTGGCATAAAATAACCAACATATGCCATAAAACCCAAATTACCAACCAACCAATCATGTTGTTTCATCCGCAGTGCTCAATATCTAAGATAGTGTCACTATTAAAATCGAATGCACACCAATGAATAAAATTGCCTTTTTAAACTTTCAGAAAATTACTTTCAATAATTTCTTTCAATGATGTTTAAAATCAATAATATTTAAAATCAAACCTTTATTTCCAGCTCTTCTGCTTAACTGTCAGTTTCATGAGGTGAAAATAGATAGTAATAGTTAATGGTAATTGCTTTTCATTAATTTGTAAACACGGATGGTGACCTCCATCTCCATCTTTCAGGAGGAGACAGTTAATGGCACGGTCAGGCACTTACAAAAATGTAAATATTCTCATATACATTTTTACCCACCCTTTTTTAAGCTTGTACACATACCCGCATATGCCAATATATTGGAACAATATCTAATTTTTGCAATCATAAACAATGATCCTATCATATAAATATATATGTATGACAATCATCAAGCACCATTGACTCTATTCAAACTTAAATCTATGTATGTACATACATATGTTAACCATGTCAAATCCTATCATAACTTAAAAAATCAGGCAATCTATAAACTTTCATTACCACCATATTCTCATGGTAATACATGTTTTTTTGTGATAAGGTATGCAAATCAAGTCTAGTATTAAAAAACACATGAAGATTTGTAAAAATGGTATTTCACAGGTGCAGATGTATCCCAGTAACCCTTTTCAGAAATCAGGCCAGGATATTTGGGAACTAATTTTGGTAGTAAAGATGACTATAATCTGTCAAGATGTGACAGTCATCATACATGTATATATACAGGTTTTTCATACACCCTTACCCAAATACATTCAACAACAAACATCTTACAAGGGTTGATATGCCATAAAACCCAACCAAACCAAATCCTATATATTTAGTATATATGTATAAAGAGGATTTGGCATTAAATAACCTAAAAGGGTTTATATGCCATAAAACCCAACCAAACCAAATCCTATATATTTAGCATATATGTATAAAGAGGAGTTGGCATTAAATAAGCTACACAGGTTAATATGCCATAAAACCCAACCAAACCAAATCCTATATATTTAGTATATATGCATAAAGAGGATTTGGCATTAAATAGCCTACACGGGTTAATATGCCATAAAACCCAACCCAACCAAATCCTATATATTTAGTATATATGTATAAAGAGGATTTGGCATTAAATAATCTACAAGGGTTGATATACCATAAAACCCAACCAAACAAAACCATTCTCAAGCAGCTTGTTGATTCCTCTCAAGCAAAATTCAGCTGGTTTCAAGCTCAAGAAGTTTTCCACAAATGT
Organism: Sepioteuthis lessoniana; assembly: GCA_963585895.1. Lineage (NCBI taxonomy): Eukaryota > Metazoa > Mollusca > Cephalopoda > Myopsida > Loliginidae > Sepioteuthis > Sepioteuthis lessoniana. The sequence goes on along the minus strand of CAUZXS010003207.1, from coordinate 351,478 downwards.
TTTCTCTTGGTCTTCTTGAAAAATATCTTTTGTAATTGAGAGCATTTTGTAGAGAAGAAACTAGAAATCACTTGGTACAAAGTTGGATGAATATGGTGGATGAGTTAGAAAAGACCTGCATAAATCTCATATTTTTTCCTGCTGGATTTTTACTGAATGTGGTTCTGCATTATCAAAGAGAAGCACAACGTTTCTCCTTTTGATGAGTACTGGGCATTTTCTAAGAAGATTTCTCATACACATGTTGCAGATGTTGAGCGTATAAATATCCATTGGGTATCAGATCGCTGTTTCAAAACTCAAAATGAATAATACTGTGATGATTCCACCATACACACTGCATACCTTTTTTCCCATGAAGCTCTGCCTTTGGGATCGGCAGCGGAGATTCATCTTTGTCAATCCACTGCCTTTTGGAATAAGCATTGTTATAAAAGACCAATTTTTTATCACCTGAAATGATATTCTTAAGAAACAGATAATTTTTCTGTTTTGAAAGAAGACATGTTGTTATGGACATGTGATCTTTCTTACTCTTCTTGCTAAAAGTATGAGGAAAGCAAACACCCAGCTTGCTCACTTTTTCTATCATTTTCAAGAGGTGGCAGATAGTAGATTGGAACGTAATGAGTTTATGTACTAATTAACAAGTACTTTTGCACAGATTGCATTCCACTAATTTTCTTAAAGTATCTTGGTTTGGTTGGTTTGGTTTTATGGCATATCAAGTATTGTTGGTTATTTAATGCCAAATTCATTTTTATAGACATAAAAAGTTCTGTTGTATCGCAATTCAGTTTAGTATAAGTACTCAGTTTAAATGTCAAAACAGTTCTATTTCAAACTACTCAGTTTAACATAAGGACACAGTTTAAATGTCAAAAACTGTGATATTTCAAGCCATTCAGTTTAGCATAAGTACTGTTTTTTGTTCACATACAGGTAAATGTAAAAATAGTTCTATTTCAAACAATTCATTTTTGCACAAGCACACTGTCTAGTTCTATTCAACCCATAGACCAAACCTTATCAGGTGTTACCACTCCAGGACAGAGTGGACCTGGAAGCAATGGCAATAAGGGGGAGAACAATAAAGGGATACTCCACATTCACCAAAGCTCCAGTATTACTGGAATCTCACCATCAGATTGCTTAGTGTCATATGCAGGACACTCGTTACCTCTTTGCAGAGATGCAGTCGTTGTATTATGCAACCCTACCGAATGGGCCAAAAGGATCTGGATTGAGTTCATCTCTAAATGACATGTCATATTGTTTTATATCAGTTGATCATTATACTATTTTATACTTGAAAAATATTTGTGATATTGCTTTATACTTTCATGCATTGTGCACCATTGAATTTTTATGGATTAAAAATACTTTTAGCAATACACATACGGCGAAAACCCAGGTCTGGCTTTCCCTATGACCAATGTTGGGAAAAAACTTTATCATGCTTAGCAATAGTTTTTGTC